>NDGM010417114.1:0-11280 GCA_002564305.1 Octomys mimax | reverse complement strand
GGTTAGGCTCAATCAATGTTTCCCTTGAAAGCATTCAATAAACTGTTATTTATTTAATAAACAAAAAAATAATTTGCCTTTTCCAGAATATCATATACCTGGAATGATAAGTACACAATCTTTTCAGATTGATTATTTCTCTTAGCAGTACATTCATAAGGTTTCTCTGTGTTTTTCTGACTTGATAGACCATTCCTTTTCGGTGCTAGATAATATTCCACCATCTGGCTGCACCATAGCTTTGCTTACCCATTCACCTATTCCACAGCATCTTGGTTGCTACCAAATTGTGGCATGTATTCTGGAAACCTGTGGGAATTGCCATAAATATTTGTGTGAAGGAATTTCCTGCACTGTGCCCCTTTCACTTGGGTAAATGCCAGGGTGAAAGCTTTCTGGGCTTTACAGTAAGCCTGTGTGTATCTTTGGAAGAAACCACTTATCTGTCCTCTTCCGAGTGGTCACACCATCTTGCATTCCCACCGGCAGGGAACGAGTGCTCCTGCTGCGCCATATCGCCGCCAGGGTTTGGAGAGGCTGGTCACTGGGCTGCAGCCATCTAGCATCTTGTTTCCCTTTGCCTTTCTGTGTGTGCTGACTTGGGACGGAGAAGTGTGTCACATGCTTTTTGCCCTCTGTGTATGTTCTTCAGAGAAGGAGACCATTTGAGTCTTTTGCCCATTTTACATCAAGCTGGTTTTGTATTGTTGAGCTTCAAAGGTTCTTCGTGTACTTTGGATAACATTCTTTCCTCAGATGTGTTTTGCAGAGAATTTTTCCCAGTCTTTGGCTTTGCTTGTTGTTCTCTTAACAGCATGTTTCACAGAAGCTTTTCATTTTAATATGGTCCATCTCGCCAATTTTTCCTTCCATGGATTATGCTTTGGGTGTTATTATCTGAAAACTCATTGCCAAACTCAAGGACATCTAGATTTCATTTCTTTAAGGATAATATGCATATTAATGTTATAGACTGCAGCCAGAAATGTTCTGGGAATGTTTCAATGCTCAATGTTCTGAAGAATAAAAAAAAAAATCTTTCTAGAGTTTGCTGATTTCTATGGCATAAATCTTGCTGGCCTGGCCAATTCCCAGGTGCCCCGGCTTCTATCACTGAGTGTAGAATGGGGCAAGGACCCTCGCCATTGCCCGTCATGCCCCGTGAGCCAACTGCAGTTCCTGCCGGCCTGTGTCTGGTAACTGCAGCAGCTTGAAGGAAGGCTTTCAGACATCCTGTCTTTCTGTACTGCTTTCACTGAGGCTTTCTGCCATTATTTGTTTTCTTTTTCCTGCGAACTATTCATTCGCTTGCAAAACGACTTAGAATGCCAGAGGTCTGGGGTGAAGGAGGCTTTCTCTAGACAGCATCAGGACATCCCAAGCCTGGTGAAGGAGTGTTGCTGCATAGCTCCTCTAGAAGGGGTCCCAACAATCAAAAGTGTTTCACATCCTGTTTGCCTCGAACAAAGAATTGGATGACACAAGCCCAAGCTGGTGTCAAATGTTTATTTCAAAGGTGAGAAGTGAAGGTGTAAGGGAAGTACTGGCTTTGAAGAGTAAACTTGGGCCAAACAAAAGAGGGAAAAAGAAAAAGAGTGCAAATAAAAGATCACACAAAGTGTCGTGGCGGTGGGCTCCTCCTGGTGTCTGGGATCCTTCATGCCTGTCTACATCTTATGGGCACCGGAGAGATGCTCTACATATGGGGTTTCGATGTTGTCCTGGGCTCTTCTAATTGACAAGTGCCTCCCACTTCTCTAGCCAGCGCTGGCACACCCTACCTCCTACACCATGAGGACTTTGGATCTACTGCTGTGAACTGAACCTGGACCACATATGCCAGGGAACCTGCTGGAGACCACCTTGTGGGGCGTTTGGCTCCTCTCTCCACTCCTCCGATTCTGGTCTGGGCCGAATTTTCTGTAGCCTTCTGGGTCTGGGCTGTGGTGGGAAGTGCAGAAGAACAGAGAGGCAATGGGCCTGGCCCGGGCCCTCTTCAGTAGTTTCCTACGAATGCTGTAACAAATGAGCACAGGCTGAGCAGCTCCTAAGTAACTTGTGTCTCTGGAGGTTGGAAGCCAGACAGAGGTCTCACTGGGCTAAAATCAAGAGAGCTACCAGGCTGTGGTCTGGGGCCTCGGGAGGAAAACCCATCTCCTCCTCTTTCCCAGCATCCAGAAGCTGCTGTGCTCTGAAGCCAGCAGTTCCCAGAGCCTCCTCAAGCCAGATACTGCTCTCCGTCTCTCACTTCATTTTTTAAATGATTTTCTTTTATTTTGAAGAGTGAAAACAAGAGCAAGAAGGGCCGGCCAAATACCTTAGCAGATTTTTGATTTTATTTATTTATTTATTACCTCAACAGATTAAAGTGCCTGCAAGCAGGCGCAGGGGCCGAGGGTTCAATTCCCCAGCTTGCTGTGCTGGCCCAGTTAGCGAGGCGTGCTGAGGTGGAGACTGAGACTGGGCATGGTGGTGCGCACCTGTAATCCCAGCTCTTGGGAGGAATCCTACTTTATTTTATTATTAATTTTTTAAAGTTTATTTAGATATAGGATCTCACTAGGCAGCTCAGACTCATAGTGATCCTCCTGTCTCAGTTGCCCCAGCACTGGGTTTACAGGCATGCGCCACCATGCCTGGTTCCGTGGCCAGCACAGAGCACCCAGGATTGCAGGGCTGGCACAGCATGCAGAACCACGGGTCGAACCCAGGTCTTTGTGCTTGCCAGGCAGGCGCTTAGACCACCGAGCTATCTCCCCAGCTCACCCTCTCTCACTTGAATAAAATCTTTACGACCCTTTCTATCAGCCTATGTTTACACATGATGGCCTTCCACACGTGGAGTTGGTAGGCGCACACAGTACGGCTTCATTCTTTCCTCATTCCCCTTTCCTTCTCCCTGCCTTCATCTCTTGGTCCCCTTTCCTTCGGACCTCCATGTTTGCCATCGTCTCCTTCTCTTATCTCCTATGCTTTGGGCTCTCCCATGTGAGAAGCCACGCGATAGTTAAGTGTGTACATCTGATTTATGTCACTCAGCAGCATGGGCTCAAGGTGCACCCATTTCCCCCCAAAGACTCCTGTTTTTCCTTCATAGCCGAGTAGTACTCCAGCGCATCCGCATCTCATAGGCACCCTCGTGTTCTCCATCACCAAGGGAGCGGAGTCCCTCCAGTGGGTAGGACAGCTTCCTTCCCACCTATGTCCTTGGTTCATGCCTGCCCTAGGGCCATGTTGAATCAAGTACCAGTCTTCTCTGAGTGAACCTCTTGCCCTTGTGTTTTTCCTCCTAATTTATGGTCAAGTGGAAGCCTTTCCTTCCAGAGCCCGTTCTCCCGGTCTTTTCTGTTGGTCGTTATTATCCAGTCTCTCTCTTCCTTAATTACCTGTCTAGAGAGCAGTGTGCATCTGGTGCCCTGTGCTCACGCATCCATGCATGCACCGGAAGGACTCCGTGTCATGCACCCACAGTGTGCCACGCACCTGCTCAGGTGCCACAGCACAGAACCAGCACACAGGGGCCCTGCCATCTAGGCTTACACCACAGTGAGGAAGCAAGTTTCAACCAACTCTGGTGCCCTCATAGAAGTGTAGAGGTGGGGTGAGCTTCAGGCCTAAACTCCACCACATCTTAGACATTTACCCTCCTCATATTCAGCAGGTTCCCAACTGGCTTCCATGCCCTGTGCCCTTGCTTCTCAGCCAGTAGTCTCAATTTCAGAATGGTACCACTTTCCACTTAGCTGCAGACATCAAAAACCTCAATACAGGCTGAGACAGTACCTAATCCCAAAATTTGAAATGTGAAATGCTCTGAAACTGGAACATTTCTTAAGTACTGTGGCAATGGGATACTCAATTTGTACCATCTTTCACGTCTCTCTTCTTCCCCCCTGCCACAAATTCCTGTTTTTCAATTTGCAACTCTTCTTGTCTTTACTCCTGGTTCTGTTCCCTCTGTTGTGCCAACTGCAGTGACCTCCAATTGGTGTCTTAATCCCCAGTCTCACTGCCCTGAAGCCCATCTCCCATCCGTGGCCCCAAGGTGCTCTAGGGCCAGCCCTTGCTACCTCTTGGCCATGCTTTTTCAGGCCCGGGCATGCTGCATTAGTCCTCAAGTGCTGCCCTATGCTGTGCTCCGCACACTGCACCTCACTCAGCACCCTAGCTGCGAGTGCTCACGTTGCTCCTGTCCCAGTGGTGCATTCTCTGCCTCTCACTGTGATTTCCTGTCTACACCTCCTCACACAAGAGCTTCGTTGGTTTCTGCAGATGTAGGACACACTATTGAGAGCCCTGCTCTAATCTGCATGCTTACGACATTCACCTGTGCCCTGTGTGCCTCACGCTCAGTCATTCATGCTGCACCCCGTGGGGCAAATAGGCCCCAGTTGTCTGTCCCACTAGAGGGGCATTAGTTGTTTCTAGTTGGTTGTTTTGGGCTATGACAAACAAAGCTCTATGAATGTTCTTATAGTTATCTTTTGTAAACCTGACAGCAGAGGTGCTATCTCACAGGCGAGGTATTCCTTGAGTCTCCACATGATGCCAATTGCCTTCCGAAACACTGCACGAGAGCCCTGCTCCTCACAACCCTGGCAATGCTTGGAGACTTAAAAAGGCTTGCTGTATGCAGGCGTGCGATCGAAGCTCAGTGTGGTTTCAGTGTACATTTCCCTGGAGACAGATGTCACTACGTTCTCTTTTTATACTCAGTAAATATTTTTATATAGGACATGTATGTTGTTTTTGATATACATAGTGAAATGTTTACTGCAGCAAAGTAACGTATCCTTCATCTCACTTTTTACAACAATTTCTCCACCCCCTAACGTGGGCACCTGGACGTTGTCACCATGTGATGCGCTCTCGCTGCCTGTGACCCCAACCTGAGCCCCTCTGTCTACATGCTTTCTTGCCTTTGATACTTTTCTGCCTTGTGGTGGATGGGAAGGGGTATAGAAAGCTAACCTGGACTTCAAGAACTTGCAAAGAAGATGTTGGTTCGGTGTGGGTACAGTGACGCTGGGAATCTACATACCAACACATACATACAGGGGTGTCTTGCTTATACTAAGTGTCCTCAGGTGGCTGCCCTTTATCGCCTTGGCCTTTAATCAGAGGTGGGTGAGCAGCCTGTTTTCCCTGGTCTTCCAGGTTTCCAGCTTCCTTTGTTAATTTTCTGATAAATTCCCATAGTAACTGTGCTACCCGGAGCCTCGCAGTCTCTCTTTCTAATTGATCTAACTGCAGTCTACCTGTAAAAGGCAGGCACTGTCTTCAGGAAGATTTGCCATTGATTTTTAATAAGGCCTATCTTTACCCCACAGCATGTCTGCCTGGTGGAGCAGGTGTCCAGGCACAGGCTGCAGTCGTTGTAGCCAGCAACACCATGCCAGCGGGTGCCTGTATGTCCTTGAGTCCTACAGTTCCACCCCAGGCCCCCCACTTCCCTTTTTTTGAGAATACCTAAGATATCAATATTTTTTTGTCTTTTTGAGACAGGGTCTTACTATGCAGCTCAGGCTGGTGTTGAGCTCACTTTGTTGTTCAGGCTGGTCTCAACCTCATAGCAATCCTCCTGCCTCAACCTCCTGAGTGAGTGTTGGGATTACAGGTGTGTACCACCACGCTTGGCTTCCAAAACTGACTTTTGAGGAAAAATCTCAATACATTAACTATAATCTTCAGGATGACAATAGAACTATAGACTTTTGCAACTTGAAGAAGAGGAAGAGGAAGAACAGGAGTGGAGGAGGAGGAGAAAGAGGAGGAGGGAGGAGGAGGAGGGAGGAGGAAGAAGGAGGAGGAGGAGGGGAGGAGGAGAGGAGGAGAGGAGGAAGAGAAGAAGAAAGATACAAGGGCTGCCAATGGGTCACAAACTCAGCTGGCCATTTGTGGGAACATGGACAGCAGACTAGAGAAAAAAAGAAAATGGGCATCACACACATTTCAAACACAGTTACATCCCTGGGAAGAGTATAAAGTTTTAGTTAATAGATTTATTACAGCAGGTCTCTAGTCATTATTGCCATGAAAAAGGTTTTCAGGAAATTTCACAAAAATCTTTAAGCAATTAGTACTAGCTTTTTTCTTTTTATAGAGTAACACTTTGTTAATTTATGAAATATTTACAGCGTTTACAAAAAGCGAGAATGTCTAATAAAATTTCTTATACTTACAAAATCCATACATTATACTACTATATTTGAGATGTCTTATTTGGTAGAGCAATTAAGCTATGACATAAAATAATTTACAAAGATATAATCTCTCTTAATTCATTGAAAACGAAACCATATTAGCTATAAATAGTCCTTTACAAATCATTGTAAAACACATTGTTTTAACTCTAGCTTTAGCTTTTACAAATATACTATGAATTAGTTCAAATATCAAATACAACTGTGCATTTAAAATTTCATTTAATACTACAAAACAAAACAAGCTAAAAAAGCAAACTGCCCAGTACTTCAAGTAAAAATTTGTAGAACCAGTTTTTATGCACACTTTGGGGGAGGGCAACCCAACACCATTTAAACTGAAATATATAAACAAAATACTTTCAAGAATACACTCAACAAATGTACATCCGGGGCACTGGTGCTCTCGCAGTAGCTCATACATCCGAGATGGTTACCCCTACATTCTGGCAGATTAGCTGCACTGACCGGATTGCGCAAACATTCAGCAAAGCAGCAGGAGAAACCCAACATTTGCACAGTGCTACATATCAAACAGTGTTATATATGGGTTTTGCCCCAACCTGAAAATCATTCAGAGTTTCGGGCAAGCACATGAGAGAGTCTAGAAAGTAGAACTGGCAACATGAAAAAAAAAATTTAATTATTTAACCAGGTCCCATCAGTTTAATACAAAAATAAGCTTCTTTCTTGAAATATAGGGGAAAACATTTTATAGTCCAAATACTCACCGGGCCTGGGCTAGGACTGGATCTCCAAAATTTCAAAATAATGGACATCGCCTACCGAGACAGCTATTTCTCGAGTGACCACTTCAGATGGTACAAAAGCTGGCAACTATTTAACACCTTGCTTCTGGAGAATGCTGAAGAAGCTGAGCTTAATTTGCTTTGGGTGGTAACCCCCACCTTTCACATCTGAATTCATTTTCAAGACTCCAAAGCAACCACTGCATTATAAGCATCATGAGGAAAATCTCTTTGACAAACATTTTCCCCTCTGATTTAAAATAATGCTGTCACAATTAAGCCCACAAAATACAAATCATATATGTAGCAATTCTACAGAGATAAATTAAATTTTATCTTTCAAAAACTGCTTTCTAAAGCTGCTAAGATTTTCCAGAACCTCTTCTCGGTGCCTTTCTTCTGATTGCCATGGGGACACTGTAGTTTTCTTGTAATAGACATTCTAGAAGGCACATCAAGAGTTTAAGATAAGGTTAGTTCAAGTTCTACATGGAGGCAAATATTTTAATCTACTTTGTACAGATGCCCACAGCTATTTTCTTTATTCTGAGCTCAAATGAAGGGTGAGGGTTGCCCCTCAGAAGTGAGTTTGCACATGGGACATCATTTGGGAAGGGGAGGTCGGGGGGTCCGAAAGCTTGGCAGAGTTGGCGAGCTGCAGCTCCTCCAGCTGCTTGATGTAGTCATCACGCAGAGCCAAGAGCTCCATGTAGCGCTGCTCCACAGGGTTCGGCTGCTGGAGAGAACCACACACTCAAGTTATGCTTTATGCAGCTACACCCCCAGAGCACACCTGCCCACACATCTGCTATAGCCACCACCTTGCAAATCAACCCTTTTCACTAATGGTTACACAATACTTAGCTTCTGCCACCCTGTAGCACAGACACAAAGGGAACAGTGCTCAGAGTCCGAAGACACCCAGCTATTCATCACCAAGATGTAAGCAATGTATACACTTCCTCGCTCATGCACTGCCATCTTTACAACTCTATTGACCCAGACAGAACTCTGACCTCCCATGTCCTTGTCCCCAGACCCACTGCCCTCTTTCACTTTGAAGGACAATGGCTCTCAAGTTGGCAGTGATCCACTCTCCTGTGCAGATCTGTGACACTTTTCCAGGAAGCGAGTATCTGGAAACATGCATTCTATGCCCCCTAGCTCCTGTTCAGCTTACATAACTGCTACCACTGTGGATTTAGGAGTGACACTCTGACCCAGTGTCGTTTATTGAATCTGATTCCTGTTTGGTCCTAATGAAAAAACTGATGAGTGACCCCTCAACTGATGAGTGTGCCCGTGCTGAGGGCAGCAAGCATGCAGTGCAATGCACAGCTTCTCAAAGGATTTCCTTGCTCACATACATGAGCATCCTCCAAGGAATCTTCCTAACCATGGGACAGTCAAGAAGCACTGTGGTCTCTTCAAACTCACCCTGTGCTGACGAACTGTCTCAGGTGGGGCTGTCGCCTCCTGCTCCTTGGTAGCTCCTGCTGCCTGCACACTCACTATAACTTGGGAGAACTTTCCTTTTTTCTTTTCTTTCTTTCTTTTTTCTTTTGCTAACTCGCAGGCTATTCTATGGTACATTATGGTGGGGTGAGTCTATTGGACTCTCATGATCTGCTTATATGCTTGCTGCCCATGTTAACATGGCCATAAGTCTTACATTTACTCCTTACCAGCGGGACAGCTAACCTCCTGGGAAGCTCACTGACCTGTCTGAAAAATGGTGGATTGAGCACCAAGATGGCGGAGTGGCAAGCAGCAGAGAAAGAGCCTCTCTGAGTGGTGCCACCATCCAGATGCTGGAATACAGCGATGTGAGGAAGATGAAGGAAAGTGAATCCCTGGGACCCAGCAAGTATCTGAAGCATAAATTGAAGCCCATACAGACAGTAAAAGGGAAACTTCAATGAACAAGGAGGTAGCCAACAATGCCTTCTCCCTGAGATGGGACTCACTGTGCAAGAGCAGTGACTGAAACCTGCTGGTGAGCCCAGGGGGTTCCATGGAGAGATACAGCAGTGGAGCGGAGAGTGGCTGTGAAGCCCTGCACTAGCTGGTGTGGAGTGCTGAGGGCTCAGGCACCATCCCATGTGAGAGAGCAGCCGGGCAAGAGTCATCTTGGAGAGGGGCTGGTTGAACTCAGAACTCAGAGTGGCTGCCGGCTCCATCTAGTAGCTGCCAGCTGGGCTCAGGCCCATGGAAGGTGCACTGTTGGCTGTTGGTCAAATGAGTCTGTGGTCTGGGCTAGAAGGCGCAGGCTTGCTGAGATTATCCACTGTCCTGTCAAAAAGCTACTGATGGTTTGCTGGGATAGACTGGCATGGATGTGGACCAGGACTTGGTGTGCACATGCTTTCTCCCAGTGACAGCGTGCACATCCCTGGAAATGGACTTGTTTCACCACCCTTTCTTTGTTGCTGTGGTTTTCCTGGCTTTTTTTCTCCTTTGTTGTTTGATCTTATTTTTATGAGTATAAACATGGTTTCTAGCCTCCCTGTGCTTGTGATTCTGCTCTGTTCCTCTTTTGGTCTCTTCCTTCTCTTTTTCCCTCCAACCTTCTGCTCCAGCCTCCCAAGCTTAGCATGATCCCCCATTTGTCCTCTAGCCTTACTTCTAATCTCTTCCTCTTCTTTCACTTCTCTATTTTTTCCCTAACCCTTTTTATATTTCAACTGCAGAGGGCAAAACTGATATATTAAGGACTTATAAACTGCATCTAATTTTCTTGTTTGGTGTAGATTTTGTTATATAATCACGAATCTTGTTCATACCATTAAAGGTGGCAAGTTAAAGGTTGGTTGTAATTGACATTTTCTAGGCTGTGTTGATTCTTTTGTCGTTGCTGCTGGTAACACTATAGCTCAAAGTGACATAATTATTCCAAATTGCTGTTATTTCTTGTATTCCAAGACTGAGACTGAATAAGGGTCACAGAAAATACTGTGGCACAGTGCCAAGGAACCAGGGGCTGGGCAAAAGAGGCAACAACTTCTAATCCCCAACAAATTAGAGGTAGATTCTTGACACAGACCTAAATTCTAAAAACCAGCTAGGCCTAGAAGACACCTCAAAGTAGTTCTCATTTCCTAAGGGTTCTAAGTCCCCGCAATGAAGCAACCTACCACAGGTAGTTTACAAGCATCATCCCAGGAATTAAACTAAGAGAAGAAAAGAAAAAGACACTGAAACAAGATGCAACCTCAGATCCAGCTCACCAAAGACAAACCCAGAGGACAATGAGTTGGGACAATCTATGAGAGCCACCCACCTGGCCTCTCTGAAGTGGTAAAAACAAAGCAATTGAATGAGGTTCTAGAAAAAAATCAAATCGGAAATCATTTGTCAGATAACTGCAGAGATGGTGTCCACAATGGAAACCATGCCTAGTGAATCTATAGGAAATACAGGAAAAAAAATAGAGGCGCTTAAGAAAGTTATGGAAACCATGAACTGTCAATATGGGAAAGAAATGCAGTCCATAAGGCAGATTCATGCAGATGTCCAGGAGAATAAAAATTCCACTGAAAGTATCTGCAGCAGATTAAGCCAACGTGAGGACAGGATGTCAGACAGAGAAGACCGGCTTGCAGTGAGCAGCCAGGAATCAAACTCAGGACCTTGTGCTTGCCAGGCAGGGACTTGTGTCACTGAGCTATATCCCTGGCTCCAGAAAGATTTCTTAAGAATACCAAGTGAGCAGGGGAAATCAATCCAGCAGCTGCTACATGAGACAAAGCAGAATAACTTAAGTTTAATTTGAATCAATGAAAAAGCGGGGGATAGTATGAAATATATATCACAGATGTCATGGCAGATACTTTCTGATAGACATAAAGAATTTGACATAGTTATGTGAGGCACACAGAACTCTAATTAACCATGATAAAAAAACTACCACAAGGTGTATCATAGTCAAGATTCACAAAAATTCAACAGAAGAATAGAATCTTAAAAGCTGATAGGGAAAAGAAACAAGTCACCTGTAAAGGAAAACCCATTAGAATCACAGCTGACTTCTCAGCACAAACACCCAGTCAAGAAGAGCTTGGAGTGAAGTATTTCAAGATCTACAAGGAAAACAACCTTCAACCCAGACTGATGTACTTTACAAAACTATCTTTCAAACTGATGGAGAAATAAGACACTTATATGACAAAGAACATCTGAACAAAATTTATGTCCATGAACTAGCACTCCAAAAAGTTTGTTTTTTTTAAATAAAATTTTATGTGTTTTGTACAGTGTCTCCCTATGCAGCTTGGACTTGTAGTGATCCTCCTGTTTTCAGCCTCCCCAGCGCTGGAATTACAGGTGTG
>NDGM010416849.1:0-10443 GCA_002564305.1 Octomys mimax | reverse complement strand
TTCTTGGAAATGTGGTGCTATAATTTCAACTAAATTCAGAAATTTTAAATCTTTAAGTATTTACTGCCTTCTATCTATTTGAAATATACATTTTTGTTCACTATGTTCACTGTACTGTGTTACAGAACAATGAAACCTACTCCTCCCTTCCAACTGTAATTCTGCAGTTGCTAACGGACCTCTTCCGATTCCCCATTCCTTCATCCTTTCCTAGCCTCTGATGATGTTATTCTACTCTCTGTTCCTATGAAACCAACTTTTTTGCTTCCACCTATGAGTTAGACTGTGCCATCCTTGTCCTAGTGACAAATTTTGTCTAACATTGGATCCTAAGGCTTATCCATGTGCTTTTGAAGAGGTGCTATTCTTTTTTTGTGGCTGAGTATTCTGCTGTTTATATATACATCATATGTTAAAATGTATTCAGTTATTTATAGACACTTTGGTTGATTCAGTATCCTGGATATTGTGAGTACTACTACAATAATTATGAGAGTATAGGTATCTCTCGATATACTGGTTTCCTTTGGAGAATACTTAGAAGTAGGATAGCTAGGTTATATGGTATTTCTAGTAATAGTCTTTAAAGAAGCTTCCAAACTGTTTCCTATAATGAATGCTAACACATGTTAATATAAACAATATAAAGGGTACATCATTCTCAGCATCCTCCAGCATTTGTTAGTTTTTCTTGTTTGCCGGTAGCCATTCTGACTAGAGTAAGATGCTGTCTATCATGGCTGAGTCTTTTCAACTTTCCAATCATTGGTCATCTTGAGTACTTTTTCATATACTGTACTGTTGCTTATTTGTACATGTTCTGTTGAGAAATGTTTGTTCAGATTACCTGTTTACTTCTGAGATCTTGTTTTCTTGTAGTTGACTTGTTTGAGTACCTTATATATTCTGGACAATAATCCCCTGGCAGCTGGATAATTTGCAAATACTTTCACCTATGTGCAAGTTTTATTGTTACCCTGTTGACTTGATTCTTTTTCAGTGAAGAGCATTTCAATTTGACATAATACCCTTTTTATGCATTTTTGCTTATTAGAGTTTTATATTTACATATTTTTTAATAGCTCTGACTTAATAGGTGTCTAGTTTCTCTCCTTCATCTCAGCTCCCTATTTAGCTTCATCTAAAATCCCCAAAGCAATACTGTTACATTTCTTTACAATTTTTTAAATACATAAACTTCTCCAAAGTTTGTGACACTCACATGTTTCTTCTCTAGCTTCAACACTCGATGCTTCCCATATGTTTTAGTCAGGGTTTTGCTAGAGGAACAGATACAACACAAGCAGCAGGTATAACAAAAGATATGCCACTCTCAGCATAATATCATTAATATTCAAATAGAATAGCAATACTCTATTTAAATAAAAATACAGCTCTTATTTTAGTTCTACTGAGTTGCCTTTATAGAAGTTATTTTTATATAGAAAGTATATATTAGAATCACAAAATAAAATAACTTGAATTTAATGCTTAGAAGAGTCATTACATTGTTTTTATCTTCCAGAATATCTTTTGCTCACTGAATATAAGTTTGAACTTAATCATTTTAAAATATGAATATTACATTTTCTTTATATCTCTGGGGATATAGTAGGTTAACCACTGCAGCTGTGAAAGGTTCAATTTTAATAATGGAAACAAACCATGAAAAAAATATAAAAATGTGTACTTAATTTCTCATGGAAAAGGCCTGAGAGTTCATGTAATTTAGATTTTATAATAGTAAAAATCACAGTCTATCTAGTTTGACCACCCAACACTAAGGCACCATTTTTCATTATCATTCAGCACAGGTGTTTGCCCAGGTGGGGTCACATGGCCATCATGCTGTCCTCCCCACATGTAGCAGAATGCTCTGTGAGGAACCTGCCATCACTTCCAGTGTGGAAAGCAGAGGGTCACAAGAATGCCAGGCCTCTCTTGAGGCACAATTACCAGTGTACAGAGCTCCTGCAACTAGAAAGCAGTGGCAGGAAAGACAAGAAGACAACTCTCATATGTGCATTTAAAAAAGCACAATTTCCCTTGAATTTTTTTCTCCCAAGATTAATATTCAGGAGCTAGCATGTTTCTAGATGTGTTTTATGCTTAGAAATGTGAGGATAATGCTAGCCAGCTGCTGTCTGCCAATCTTGGCACTTTAGCCTCAAAAAATGCTCCAACTTCTCTTTCGCAAGCTCCCTCAAAGTTAAATTACCATAAAAAATAACTTTCACCCTCACTGTGTCTTCCATTCTGAAAATGTCTTCAAAATTGTGTCTAAAAAATTTATGCTTTTCTCTTTTTTATTTCTTGCAGTTTTGGGTTTACCTTGAAGAAGCATTTTCTGGAATCTTCTATTTTATTTGTACCAAACCTGGACGCAGAAAAATACTGACCTAGGCACAGGTCATATTTGACATTTAAAAAAAATAAAATTATTCTATCATGTGATTTTGCAAAGGTAGGTAAAGAAGAAAACTCATGAGTACATTTATTATGTCCCTGGTTCTTTCTCTTTGTATTTCCTTCAGAGGACTTAAGAGCGTGTGCTGACTATTGTCTCTAGTAGATCTGTACAAGAGTTTTCCCGGCCATTGAATATGAGTGTTAGGAGCCAGATCAAGCCAAGACACATTAGCTTAGTGCCTATCACATAGAGTCACTATGATTTAGGAATGCAACTTTATTTGATGCCCGTAATTAATTACTGAGGTAGTATTTCCCTTTGTACATGAGGAAACCGATTTACATGGGAAAGTATAAGCAACTTTCTGGAATTTGAGCTCAGTTTGGTTTGAATCAAAGTGCAAGTATTTTCCACCGCCCTATGTTCTGAGTTTTTTACCATTTCATAGAGACCCATTTTATTTTCCCTTTTAGAGACTCCCTTTTAGAGACATCATGGAGTTATCAAACTATGTATAATACAAGGATATTATAATAAGCTTACTAAGTAATAGGATGAGAAGTATGAAAAAGATGCACTGGATCTTGGGGCATGGGATAATGCCTATGCCCTAAATCCAAATTTTCCAGTCTCAGATATGTTATAGTCTACTCTGAAAAGAAAGTTCCAGAATCAGATCTGGAATAGTACCTTTCCTACCCTGTCTACTATTTAACTTGCAAATGTAGGTAAAATACTACATCTGTTTGACTTTCAATTATATCAATCAATAATCAGAAGAGAACAAAGTTAAATGATGTAAGAGGATAGTGTTAAAAGTATACAGTGAGTGGTACAGTACAGATACTCAGTGATGAGGACTGCCTGAAATCATACATACAGTGGTGTATTGTGTACACCACTTTCCTCACGTCACCTACAGGCCTCTGTCCTATCTTTCCAGTTGGTGGTGATGTTTAAAAAGAGATAAGGTTGATGTTCATATAGATCATATTCCAGGGCTGAGGTAATTATAGCCTAGAGTTGGAAGAGACATAGTGGGGAGATGATCTATTTTTAAACCATACAACTACACTATGCAATTCAAAGTATTATGCTTGATATAGTCATAAAATATTTTCTGACATTTTCTTATATACTCTATATAATACTAAATTTGAGTGGCTCTTACCCAGATACAGGATGAAGAATCTTTACAGACCTATAGGAGGTACATTGATTTATCAGTGAATATTTAATGATGGCCAAGAAAAAACTTCTTAAATATTTATGCAATGTTCAATGGTGCATTATGACCCTTCATACTATGTCAAACTAAGAGTTACCAAAAATTATCACATCATTCTTTGACCTAATCTCCCATATTGTGTTAAATAATGCTACTTCATGCAGATGAAGGGCCTATTTCACAAGAACCATCCACTGGAACGAGGCTGGACACTAGAACCTGGCATGATTTTACCATGGTGAATGAGTTCTAGAGACCCTCAAAGGTTCTAGTCAATGCCACACAAGGGGTAGAGTATCAAAGGTGGCCTAAAGGTGAGAAATGTCATGGAGTTATCAAACTACTTATAATACAAGGATAGTACAATAAGCATGATTAATATTGTAATTATTTACTTAATATTGTAAGTATTATTTACTTACAATAAGCATCCAATAAGTAATAGGATGAGAAGTATGAAAACATACACTGGATTTTGGGGCATGGAGTAATGCTTATCCCCTACATCCAAAAAACTCACATAGGTTCTGATTAGGTCTTGGGGTATCCTACTTTGTTGACAATGTCAACCTTGGTTGATCCTAAAGAAGGCCATAGATAGTGTAGCAGTGAAAGTTCATGAGAGAAACAGAGCAAGATCTAGATCTAGATCTAATATAGATATAGATGATAGATAGATAGATAGATAGATAGATAGATAGATAGATAAGGGTGACATTATATAAACTAGCACACATGATTATGGAAACCAAAAAGGTACACAATAGGTCTTATCCAACCAGAAGATCATAATTTATTTTCTGTTTGATAAGAAGGGTATCTGTAACTTCTAGAGCAAGAGAAAACAAATGTCCTAGCTCCAAAAAAGAAAATGAGTTTCCTGTCATCCATGTTTTTGCATTATATGACCCTCAATGTATTGGATATGTCTTTCCACTTTGGTCACAGTGGATCTTCATTAATTAGTCTTTTTCAAATTTTAGAGGGTTTTAGAAATTCTCTGAAAAGGCATTCCCAAGGTGCAGTAACCCTTGGTTGTGGGATGCAGTGCAGGAACTTGGACGAAGGGCGGTTCCACATACAGAACTGATTATGATTAGCCCTGGAAATGAGAATTCAGCAAGAATTCAATACAAATTGTCTATGATTATTATTACCAGCCTGTGACCATTACATAAGGATCAATCTATTTTCCATAGAAAATGCTAAAAAGTATTCCAACAATAAAAAAGTAAAGTGCTTAATTAAATGACTTAAAGAACAATTAGGGTTTAGTTTTTAAATTATTAACAAAATCTGTGTGATACTTCTGAAGACAAAAGGAACTGGTGAAAAACCAACAAAAATGTAATCTTGGTGGCTATAAAGTAGAGCTCTGTACAGTTAAGTGCTGACAAAGTTGAATCCTAAGTGAAAAATGGGAAACTGGAGAAACAACTCAATTTTTACTGTGTTTAAGAGTTACAAGCAGCTACTTCTGGAACTAAGAGTGCAGTGGAGACCAAAACCAGAGGACTGGCTGAAAATTTATTTCCTTTTCCAGAAAAGTGACTGTTTAATATATGAATGCTTTCCCCACTATGTCTAAACTGGAAGATTATTTCTGGAGAGTTGGTCTTTGGCCATTATAAAAGTATACTATTAAATGTGGACAGTCCCTATTCATTTTCCAGAACTTGGAGAAATAAGACTTACAACTTTCCAGTGAGGATTTTGAAAGAATTTTTACTGGGGAATTTGGCAAGACCATGAGAAATGCTATACAGGTATTAACCATGGCAGAGTTTTCTTGGTGTTTCTCAATATCCATTCTTTCCTTCATGCATGTTAATACAGTTTGTAATAGGCATGAGGTTGTACATATATTGTAAAGAAATAAGACATTTCCTAACCTCCCTTGCCATGATCTATTCAATGGAACATAAGCAAAGATTATGTCAGGTATTTGTTTTCTTTCCCTTTTAATCTTCCTCTAATAACTAGAATATGGACCTGGTCTGAGCTTCTTGGACAGCTGAGTGCAAAATCTTACAGATGGAAGAACAAGATAGATTGTATCTGGATTTTGGTCACTCTAAAGTGCTACATTAGCCCAGACTTGTATGAGATACAAAACTTATTCCTTCTATCTTTCTTTCAGACCCTATTACATACAGTTGAACATATAATTTATAAGTACTACAAGCTAAGCAAATACACTACTGGAGCTCCACAGACATATAATTTAACTAGTACAAAAATCAAAGATTTTTCTCCAATTAAATGGGATAGTCCAATAACCACGCATTGAAGTATGTCCAGATCTGTGCTCAATCACATTAATTTCTGAAACAGCCTTTTAGTGCTTGCAGGGATTACCTTAAAGTTAAGAGGCCAACTAGGAATCACCATAAGTCTGAGGGATTCTTGAGCTACCATAAAAGGCAAAGACAATGATAACAATAATGACAGCAAGAAAGCAACTTGGAGAAAATAGAAATTATGAAAGTTTCCTGAACTATTTTTTAATTCAAGAATTGTTAAATCTCATAAAATTCATAAAAAAGAATTGTTAAATCTTCAGGAAAATAAAATAAAAAATATTGCATCCAAGGGACAGAAGGATATCTCAAAAGAATGGAACAAAGATAGTCATAGATTTTTTTAAATTAAAAATAGTTTTGCAGAAATAAAATATTCTATAAGAGTTAGACAGTAAAGTTGAAAAATATCTCCTAGAAATTAACCCAAAAGGCAAAGAAGTAATAATTAGAAGAAAAAAAAATTTAATCTTTGAATGCTACCATCTAGATAATGGGAATTACAAAAAGAATGAATAATACTGTGTATATAAAACCTCCAAATAATTCAAGAATAATTCAAAAAAATTTCTTAGAATTGAAAAACATGCTGCCAAATTTAAAAAGTCCATGGGCCAGAGAGATAGTTCAGTAGAATAAGCGCTTGCCTGGCAAGTACAGGGTCCTGAGTTCAATACCCAGTACCACAAAAAAAAAAAAGAAAGAAAAAGAAAAAGAAAGCGTCCACAATGTGTTAACATAATAAATTGATAGAGACCCACAACAATCCATATCATTGACAAGTTGAAGAACACAAAAGCACAGGTCCTAAGAACGACCCCAGTATGTTGAGGAGTAACAGAATGAAACATCAGGAATCAGAAATTCACAGGGTATCTCAACAGGAGTACCAGAAATGAGAGTCTGGCTTCTAAAGTTCTGATGGAAAATAATTTCCAATATAAAATTCAACATGGTTCATCTGATGTGAACATAGAATAAAAGTATTTTAAGAATGGACCAAAAGGGAGAAAGACACAGACTTAGGAAATGATAAAGCTAATTCAAAAGAGATGTGAAAGGAATTCTTAGAACAATAGAGTTCTTGCATTAGGTTGCCTAGAAGCAGACCCCAAACAGGAATTCTTGTTCCCTTGATATGGAGGGAGTGCTCTCTGGAGAAAGGGCAAAAGGGAAAAGCCATGAAGGAAAGGGGAGAAAGCAAGCAAAGATGCTGGTGAATAGCTCAGCTACTTGTAAGGTATACTCGGAGACACAGATTAGGCTGCAGAGATGGCCCCTGTAGGCACTACAGCAGCCACTTGCATTATCATCTTATCTGTCTACCGCTGACTGTGGTGGGAGGGACGTGGCCTTCTGGCTCCCATTTGGCCAAGGATATTCCCTGAAAAAGGAGGCACCTTGGAGGCATTGGAATTCACAGAAGCTGGGGAATGACTGAAATCTTACTAGGGCATCTGGGCAACGTACAACAGTAGCAAGACACTGAGAGACCAGTATGTGATAGGCATTAAGGGCAAGACTTTCAGACTGGAGCAGTTCAAAGCCCTGGAAAACATGTCTTCAAGATAACAAAGCTGAATGAATTCCTCATGTATCTAAATTTATTGGAAGGAGAAGCATATAACTCAGGAAGTTCAGGAATGAATTCGTGTTCAGTACCTTTCTATGTAAACATGAAACAAAAAAGGTGAATAATAAAAAGCACTGGAAGAGGAAATAATCAAAGGATATTATAGGCTTCAACCATGAAAGCATTTTATTTTATTTTATTTATTTTGGGGGAAGTACTGAGAATCAAACTCAGGACCTCATGCTTGCCAGGCAGGTGCTGTTATGAAAGCATATTAAATGGTCATAATAAGGGACAACTAGATGCTGACCAAAACAAAAGTGTGGAACAACTCTAGGAGGAGAGTAAAGAATGGAAGGTGGGACCAGAAGAGCAAAAGAGGTTCTGTGATTGCCCACTAGGGAGCCCAGCAGTTGTCCTCTCTGGTTGTCTGGCAATGAGTCAACGGGGACCAGTGCGTCCTTTCCCCCGGTCCATCATGACTGTTGTGCGATTCCACGAGGCAGCTGGCGCAGAGCCTCAAGGAGTGAGTCTTCACTTGCAGCTCTACTCCTATGTGCACAAAGGCCACTTTAGCACATTTCGCTGCCTAGAATCCCATGCAAAGAAGGTCACAGGACTACAGAAGTGTCCTCATCCTCTGGTCCTCAGGTCCTTGATCTGCCTGGCCATGTCTGGCCCAAGCATTCCTCTCCATGTGACACCAAGAGACTGGCATCTGCATATATCTGACAGTCCTTCTGCCTGACTCCCAGCCTGTGCCATTTGATGACTGTGGTGCAGCTTGAGCTCTCTTCTGAAGAGTTACATTGTCATTAGTCAGGAGATATGGCCGAAAGCCAAAACTTCCAAGCATGGGAGCACAAGTAATTGCACATGGCTATTCAGAGGCACTGAAATAACTACCAAGAGATCAGTTAGTGTGTCTAACAAGAAAATGCGAAGCTAGGATGAGGGAATGCTATTTTCCACAGTGAGTAATGTATGATCGTTGTGCATATATAACTTCAATAGGATAGAATATATTTTTCAAAGACTAAGCAAGTTACTTTACTGTTTTTCTTAAGAATACCTTTAAGTAGACCATTAACCAATGCTGGCTGGTTGTGGGGAGAAAGAATCCTTTCTTTATTTTTGGTACTACTACAGACTGGTACAACCACTGTGGAAGTCAGTATGGAGATTCCTTTAAAAAGCTAAAAATAGAAATTCCATTAGACCCAGCTATTCCCCTTCCAGGTATCTTCCCAAGAGACTTAAAGACACCATGCCACAGTAATACATGCATACTCCTTTAGCACAATTCACAGTAGCTAAATCTTGTAAACACTGTATATGCCCATGAATAGATGAATGGATAGAGAAAATGTGGTATCTATACACAAAACAGAACTGCTCTGCCATAAATAAGGACAACTTGAAGTCATCTGTAGGAAAATGAAAGCACCTTGGGGCCATAATAGTAAGTGAAGAAACACAGGCTTAAATATCACATTTCCTCTTATATGAAAAAACAATATTTATATATATTATATATTACAGAATATATTATGTATACAAAATAAAATATTGAAAAATAAAAACAATAATATACTGCAAAATTATAATATTGAATAACAATAATATATAATATATTATAAAATAAAATACAGATAAGAGAAAAAGAAAAAAATGTATTGAAATCCAGCATAGACAATGCATCTAAAAGTATACCTTAGGGCTGGCAAGATAGCTCAGCAAACTAAACGTCTGCTTAGACCAGTGCAGGAATGAGGGTTTGATCCCTGGCACCATGTGCTGTGCTGGCCCAGACCCCAGGCATGCTGAGCTGAGACTGAGTAGGGCGTGGCAGCGCATGCCTGTAAATCCAGTGCTGGGAGGCTTGAAAATAGGAGGATCAGCTGTGTAGTGAGACTCTGCACAAAGTACATTAAGAAAAACCCTAAACATAGATGTAATATTTTCTAAAGTGATATGGCTCTAGCACCCTGCAAATCTTAGTTCTTTAATTGATTACTTATTGATATTTACAAATGAACAAACTGCTATTTGATAAATTACTATTTTACATTAACGTGCATAAATTTCTAGAATGCAGGATCTCCTAAGGTACACAGGGAACACATTTACTTAATGTGTGCTTGCTCTTGTCTTGGGCATTGTATTAAATGTCTTTATACATGCTTACTTATTTATTTGGATTCTGAAAAAGACCTAAAGCTTTAATTTTGACTCAACCCCACAGCCTTTTCATTCAAAAGAAATTCAGTGAGTGTCTACTCTGTGTCAGGCACTTCTGGGGGGGCGGGAGGGAATATACAAGATATGTGTGGTTCCTTACCTCATCAGGGAGATTGTACAGTACTTAAGAAGAAAAGGACAATGAATATACTTGGCCAATCCATTGCCACTAATCATTTTGCATTTCATTGATGGAATCTGTTTCTGTTTGTTAGAAAGTAGCTTCTACATTGATTTTTTTTTCAATTGCCACATGATTTGCTACAATCCAGCTCAGTCCAGGTGGGTCAAAGCTCATCACTATTCTCCTATTTCACAAGGTAAGTACATTGCACCCTATGTCCAGAGCTGCAGGAGCCAGGGGGTCTCTGCAACTGGTCAGATCTTTGAAGAACAGAAATCACTGCTCGGCAACAAAGAGACTGAATTGAGTTTACTATAGGAGCTTCCAAAGGCAGCAGGACTTTTCCACTGGGCCCAAGTGATGCGTCTGGGTTGTTTTTCCTCAGACTTGGGTGATAGCTCAACGATAGCTTACAACATAAACTCAGCTTACAGTGAATGCTTGAAACCTGAGACTTTCAAAGCATGGAAATTTCTTTTCCCTTATTAAAGTTTACTTAATTTTACCTATAGATTTATATGTGCTCAGTTGAGATTATTTTTAACTACAGCAAAAAAAAAAAAAAAA
>NDGM010416479.1:0-10517 GCA_002564305.1 Octomys mimax | reverse complement strand
TCCCCAGTTTCCTTCTTGGAAAGCAGGCTGCTTGCTGATCTCATCTCTGCCAGCCATGATGAGAAGCGAGCTGTGTGCAGAGCTCAGGGCAGGGCCAGACCCCAGGGCTCCCACGGCCCCATAGATGACAGCGTGCAGAGATCAGAGGCGACACCACGGAGGGCCCTGCTGACTACCCCAGTACCTCGGCCCCCCTAAAAGACTCCCTCCACCGGCCCTGGAAATTGACCAGTGGGCTGCTGTCGAGTCCACTCTCAGGCACATGCACGCATGCACTTGTGTGCTTGGGGACCAGGCCATGGGACTGTAGCTGATAGGTTTGCTGACTGGGTCTGCTGAGTCTAAAATCCTCCCCCGCTTTACTGGAAACAGATGTGCAGGCAGACAAAACATGGATTCTGGTTAACAAGTCCCTGAGATCAGGTCCCTGGAGCAACAGGGAAGGCCTGCTTATGCTTGGAAGAGTGAAAGAAAGTCCTCTCCTCCCCTGCCGGCTGTGACCAGTCAGACACTATTCCACCTGCTCCTGGCCACCACCCTGTGACCTGAGCAGGCAAGGAGAGACTCACAGAGAAGGACCAGGCACTGGCTGGCTGTGTCCGAGCCCCAGCTTCTCTGACCTATTCCTGGGCCCTCTCAGCTACAGCCGCTGCAGGGGGCGCCCTGTCCACACTGGAGCCAGCAGGAACCATGGTCTCCACAGAGGAACATGCCACACTCTCCCATGACCCCTCAACGGTCCCACCTGCCCAGGGTGGGGACTCACCGGCTCTGTGGCGGGATAAGGGAGTCGCGCACGTGCAGGATACCCACGTACGGGTAGCGCTCCATGTCCTGCTCCCAGTCCACATAGTGGTCCTGGACCACATCTGCAGGGAGAGCACGCTTTAGGCAAGGCTGCTGCAGGCGTAGGCGGCCCCTGGGCCCAGGGACCACGCACCTATGATCTTCTTCACCATCTCGTACATGGCCTGCTCCTCCTCCTCCAGCTTCCGCCATCGGTACTTCAGGAGGATCAGGAGTCCCCACAGGAAGGCCAGGCCTGGGAGGGAACAAGCCCTGTCAGACCCTGGTGTCTGAAGAGGCCAAGGGGCCTGCCAAGCACGGTCTGAGCCCGTACTGTGTGTCAGCAACAGGGTGAGTGTGCAGGAAAACAAGGACATGGGCACAGGAGGACAGGCAGGCTATGAAGTGATCATCATCCTCTCGCCGCTGTCACCAGAGGCGTCCCCAGCGTACAGATCTCGTCCCTCCCCACCTCGTGGCAGGCTTTCATCTCCTCCCCTGTGAGCCTGAACGCCACGTTTCATACATATATACATGCCAGGCCTTTGTATTCCAAGATGCTGCTGCTGGTAATCATTTCCAGCCTGCTGAGTGGGGAGGGCGGTGTGCGTGGCACTGGCTAGCTCGGGGGCCTGAGCTGTGCTGTGGCCTCACCTTCAGAGGCACCCTGAGGTCTCTGTTCAAAGGCTAGAGACACTGGCAGGTAAGACCCCCTCTCCCTTCCAGCCCAGCACCCCAAGTCCTTCCTGTGCTTGTCAGGTATCTGCAGCTCTCCAGGAGATGTTTGCATTTTTCAGGGAGTGGAATCAGGCCAGCCCTGCGGTGCCTCCTGCCCAGGGCTGCTCTGCACGCCCGCCCAAAGAGGCAGGCAGCACTGGCTCCTGCCCAGTCCAGATCCCGCCCAGGGAGACTGACAGTCCCTGGCTGCAGCAAGGACATTTCTGGTCATCCTGATGCTCCCGCCACCAATCTCCTGAGGTAGAGACGGCTGAGGGCAGAGGCTGACTTATTCATCTCCTCTATTTTATGACAAGACCTTGCGTTCGAGGGATGGAGATGACCCCTCAGTGGTGAACTTGTGTAACGCATCCCTCATGGCTCTGAGGGCCACAAGCCAAGTCCAAAGCCAGAGCCGGGCAGGGTGGGACTTACACCAGAAGAAGATGAGGACGTGGGTGACAGCAGTGAGCAGGGCGCGACTCAGCCGGCAGCCAACGCCCATACGGGGCCGCGCGGACTCCAGGCAAACCACCTTGTCCACAGACGTCACCAGCTCGGACGGGTCTTCCCCTTTCAACCTGCAACAGGACACAGGGCTCTAATGGCTCCCGAAGCTCCAATGAGCTGAGGCCTAAGCCCCATCCAACCAGGAGGTGGCAAGAGCAGAAGGACCCAGGGCCCAACTTGCTTATAGAAGGGCCTGGTATCTTGCCTGTGCTCTCTCCATAAAGTTCCCACGTTGGCTATTTAGAAAGAATAAAGCTTTACAGACGGCAGCAAGCTTGAACCCCTACCATTAAAGTGACGTCCCCCTCTGTCGGGTCTTTGACAGCCTCTCTCAGCGTGCAGAAGATTAAACTGTAAATTGGATTCCCACCTCCCAGCACAGAGCAATGGAAATGTTTACTGAATCCCTGGCTTTGCAAGCGCACGGCAAGACAGAAAGACAGAACTGGGAGGCTTGCGCTTTTGCTCCGTGATGGGCAGCCACACGAGCTGTTTAAGTATAAAGATCATAGGGCATCGTGAGGTGCGGGTGAATGGAAACTACGCGGCTCCCAGGCCCCTGGAAGCAGCGGAGCTTCTGGGCACTTGGACACCTGAGCCTTCCTCCAGAGCAGGGCTCACTGTCGCGTTCTGGAACGGTGGCACCCGGCTCCCAACAGTGGCCATCTGAACAGCTCAGCCGCTCCCGGCCACCCTCCCCAGTGTGCGAAGGCGAGTATCCTCATTCCTACAATACGCTTCCTCGGGCACTGTGGAGAGAAAATCCATCTTCTCCTCTGCCTTTTCTAACACAGGAATGCATTCTGCCACTCAGGGCCGCTGTTTTGTAAGCTGGCGAGTTTTAATCATGCTATGCATCCAGTTAGCAAGCTTTAGACCACGCTGCCCGTGGGGCTTCTATTGGATGCGCGGCTGATGGAATTAGTAATTTGGGTGGATTAGAGAGGAAACGAACAAAACCCTAGAGTGTCTTTTAATACCAGTCGCTGGAGCTGGACGGAGATCCTGACAAACACCAGGGCGCAGGCAGCAGCCAAGTGACGCCTGCTCTTCCACGTGGGGAGCTGCCTGGGCCTTTCAGTCCTCTGAAAGGGTTTGCTATCTCTGCTAACAGTGCTTGCCCATCATAAAAACGGGACGGAAACTGCCTGGTCAGAATCAAATCCAGTATTTCCGAAGCAATTTCCACACTGAGCAAAAGCATCATACAGAATCATTTCATCTACAAACGAAGAGAGGCACTGCAGAACCACCTGGGGTGCAGAGTGAGGAGGGTGGACGGGGGCCTGAAGCAGGAATGGGTACCAAGCCAGCCCCCAACACCTGGATCAGGCATTTCCTGAAACTGCATAGCTCTGCAGCCTAAACCACCTGCCTTCTGCGGCTCTAACCTCAGGGTCGGCAGGGACAGCGCCGGTGCAGGCTGGAGCCGCTGGGGTCAGGCTGCCCTGGGCTTCCCAGTTGTGACACCTGCACACTCACCAGATGCCCACGTCCTTATTGCTGCTCAGGATCCAGGTCAGTGCGGCTTCAAACTTGGAGGAGGAACTGCTGGTCACATTCTGTTGGGGGAGGGGGGACTCTGTTCTGCACCTGCTGGGAGCGTCTGGAATCCCCGAAACCTCGGCTTCGGCTGGAGTAAGGAGCCCTCTCCCCGGGCCTCCATATGCCACCCCCTCCCCACCGGCCCCCCAGCACACAAATGCACACGAACCAGCAGGGAGGAAATCTGCAGCCTTGAGAGGCAGTGAAGGAGTGTGGGGGTGGGGCGAGGGGTGGCGTGGAAGGGATGGGGGTGGTGGTGAGGGCTGCCCCGGGGCTGGAGCCTTCTCTGGACCGCGCATCCTCCTGCACATTCCTGACCCTCTCCAGCCTCAGTCTCATCTGTGCAATGCAGATGGAAGTAGACAGCCCCAGAGATCTTGTGGCCTGCAAGAGCCCCAATTCCACCATCCAGAGGCCATGCGGACACTGACACGGACTGAATGAGTTACAAGAGCACACCCAAGCACTGAAGCCCGGCCTGGGTGACTTAGTGACTTAGATCCTGTCTCAAAAAATGAAAATAAAGGGGTGTGTGCGTCTCAGTACAAAGGCCCTGGCTCCCATCCTCAGTACAACACACACACACACACACACACACACACACACTCACATGAAAGGAACAAAGGGGGCTGGCTGCCTGCAGCCATTGTGTCCTGCGACAGGCAGCAGGGCAGGAAGCAGAAGCCAGCTCTGGGGCACGGAGCCCACCATGGCTGCCTTATCTTAGGTAGCCTAACGCCCCACTAAGCTAAGAAAAAGAGCCGCCAAAAGCCACAATGCAAACACAAGACAGAAAGGGAAAACCCGCAGGGCTTGAGGATCAGTAGCAAACCCCAGCCCTTGGAACAGAGGCCGCACAGCCTACTCACTGCCAGGTACTCCTGGGCTTCCAGAACAGGAATGCATTTGCTTTTTAGATTCTCTGGATTTCCACACTCAAAATTACCTAGGAGAAAAAAGACACATTCAAACAGAGAAGAGGTGAAAAAAAGAATTACTCTGAAAGGGACCAAAAATGCGGCAGGAATCAAGCCATCAGCTCTAATCGCGTGCGTGTGGCTGGTGGCTCCCGCCTTCTGTGGGGCATCTTCACTCTGCAGCAAGATCAAAAGCCACTTAGATTGGATCGATTCCAGATCATTAAAACCTGACCTGCAAAGCAGTGTGGCAATTTGCATTAAACGACTAAAAAGCTGCCCAATACCAAGGTCTGCTTGCAATTGATCCCTAAAAGGATCAGACAGACAGGTTCGGAAGGCACCGGAATGGCACTATAAATAAACAAGCCTGGGAATAAAGAAAGGCATGGAGGCTGCGGGCACCCCAGGGTGCTGACTGTGACACAGGCTGGCAGCCTGGATGGCCAAGCCCACAGTCTGCAGTGGTCCCGGGCAGAGATGCACAGCACGGCCCTGTGGACGCAGGGTGGGAGTCGTGCTGTGCAGGGCCCAGACGGCAGCTCCCTTGGGGCACCTTGGCAGGCTGCATTCCACCCGGTTCCACTGGGGCTGCAGGAGCCTCTGTGCGGCCAACTGGCTGGACTCTCGCGGGCCGGCACAACTACGGCCTCCTCCAATGGCCGTCTGCTACCAGGCGCTACATCCTGAGGGCAGCTGCACCAGACAGTGGAGAGGGCAGGGCTGGTGTCTCAGGACCCTTATGCTCTTTCATGCCCGATGGCCCACCCCTGGCTGGGCCTGGGGCTTTGGTGTCTGGCTGGGCCTGGGGCTTTGGTGCCCGGCAGGGCCAGGGGCTTTGGTGCCCGGCTGGGCCTGGGGCTTTGGTGCCTGGCTGGGCCTGGGGCTTTGGTGCCTGGCTGGGCCTGGGGTCAGAGCAGGAGGGGTCGAGGCGACAGTGTACTCCACTCTCTTCACAGTGAGCTGCAGCTGTCCTCCAGCCCCTCTCCAGCTGACCTCGACCCTGTGTGTTCTCAGGCCAAGGTGGCCTCTGCCGTGCTCCTGGCCCCGGGCTGGACTGCGCCTGCCTGACCGCCTCGGTGGCCTCCTCACTGGGTTCTTCCTATCCTCTTTCTAATCCATGTGTTTTGTCAATAAAGCTTTGAAGTATTTCATGCCAACAATGTTGCACCTCTTAGGCGGCAACCTCATCTGCCTTTCTGGCACGTGGCTCCCACCCTTCCACCAGCTGGAGCAAGGGCTGCTGGCCTGGCGTCCACGCTGGTCCTGTACCCCATCTGTGCTTCCCAACAGCACCCGGTGCACCCGCTGCTTCCTGTCCCTGCCTGCCACTCCTGCCTGTCCCCGTCCTGCACATGCACACTAGTAGTCCTCCTTGGGCTACAGGGCATGGGTGACACAGACTCCCCCCACCAGGCCACGGTACTTTCCTGAGGCTCCCAGAGCAGCGGCTCAGCATGTGGCCAGCGGCAAGGCCACACTTCCCTGTGCCCTGTCTAGGTGAACCCTGTGCCCTCACAGTTGCTCCTGCCAGGCAGGTCAGAGGGCAGCTGGTGCCAGGGTTAAGCCAGGACCACACAGAGAGCAGGGCGGAGGACAGTCGGCTGCCTGGGCCGTGAGGGCAGGGCTGCCCAAGCCAGCAGCGCACGAGGCGCAGGTATTTTGTTAAAGTGCTGTTCCGACTCGGTGCGTGAGGGTAGGGTTTGGCGTGAACTTCACATTTCCAGTGACACTGGGGCTATGGGTCCTTGGGCCACGACGGACTACAGGGCAGGCACGGCCAGAGTGACAGGGACGTGAGCAGGAGCCAGCCCCTTTTCCCTCCAAGGTGCTCTTAGATGGGTCCTTGGCCACCCCTGATCTCCCAGCATCGCAGTGGACACCACAGGACAGAGGGCCTGCCCAGTGGAAGCACAGGCTGTCCTCAGGCCTTTGGGGGCACCTGAGTCTCCTGAGACCAAAGATGTAAGCCTGAGCCAAGTGCTAGACATTCACCCGCACTGTCCCGAGTGCTCCTGGGAGCCCTGCACATGTGGGTGTGTGGGCATGTGGGTGTGTGTGTGCGTGTGTGACAGAGAGAGAGAGAGAGAGAGAGAGAGAGAGAGGGCCTGGGGATGGTTTCCAGAAGGCACTATGGGGGTGCTGAGAGCACCTCCCCAGTGACAGCACTGCAGAGAAGACCAAGACCACTGAATCACACAGGAGACAGGCTCTGGGAGGACAAGGGTCTTGGAACCAGATGTGACACCGGTGCCATACCTGTTTCCTTCATGGGCAAGAGGCCTCTCCCTGGCCCAGTTGACTACTGAGGTGGAAGACACAAGCCCTGGAGCATGAGATGGGAGGTGTCCCAGTGAGGGGGACATCTGTACAGACAAAAGGGCACGCACTCTGTAGCCCTTGAAGAGCCACGCACAAGGTTTTGCCAAGATGTGAGGGGGGGCAGGCAGACTCTCTAGGACACGGGGCAGGGCCCACTCACCCGCCTGGACAGCCAGGAAGTTGTAGAGCTCATGCAGCAGCTCTAGCAGGGCCGCCTTCTGCTTGGCCTGGCAGAACTGCAAGGCAAGGACAAGAGTCAGTGGGTCAGCCTGTTCTTCCTGCCTCTCCAGCCACAGCATTGGGCACACCCTGACAGCAAAGGGCAGCTTGTGATTTAAAAAAAAAAAATAGAGACCAGTTCTGCAGAGCACCAGGCCCAGGGAAAGGAAACAAATAGCGGGTTAAGTTGTTGGGGACACTGTGAGAGTGCAACCTGAGGCACAAGCAGATGTTACCACAGGGATGGCTTTCCAGAGGCTCCTGGTCTCCGGCCTGCATCTCTTGGAATGAAGGCCAGCAAGGGGCTGATGACAGTGGTGGCTTCCTTGGATGGAGGAACCATCACTGCTGGGCCCTCCGTCCAGCTCTGGCAGGGGGACCTGGGGCCTTCGTAGGTCGGGACTGCATGAGGGATAACACATCCACTCCTGCCTGTCTGCAAGTCTCAGTAGCATGGAAACTGTGTCACAGTACTCAGAGGCCCAGAGGCGAAAGGGTGCTTATGGGATACTCAAATGCCCACCTCCGTTCTGGACGGGCCTGGACCCATGCTCAGGAGACTTAGGAGCCATAGAGGAGTCACAAAGGTCGTTCTAACCCGCCTTTGCTCAGGGCCACCAGCCCTGAAGGCCAAGGGTGCCCCAGGAAGTCAGGGGGGATATGCCCTGGCCCTGCTGTCCCACAGTCAGATATGGGCTGCCAGACTACAAAGAGAGAATCTCTAGGTCTGGCCCACAAGTTGCAGAAGCTGTCTGCTCACCAAGTACATCTGTGGCAGGGACCTGGACAGTGGCCCTGTGCTTAGCCAGCTCGGAGAAGGGCCTTGGGGAGTGGACATTTACTTGGGGCTTGACATTTAGGGATACGAAGGACCAGGGAACAGAAACCAGGAGGCTTTTTCTAATGAAAGGGCAAGCGCAGCTCACATTGCCGGAGGAGTCTCACTGGAGTTATTTTTCCCTGTTTTGCCTTTTAGTCTCCAACATTCGAGTCCCCCGGCCACCTATGTTTCTGGGCCACTTGCTCTCATCACCCACTGCAGTTTTTATGATGGAAGGCAGATGAAACTGAGGAATCTGGCTCTGCAAAGCAACTGAGCAGCACATTCCGTGGATGAGTGCAACAAATGATGTTATAAAACACCCCAACATGATGCGCCAGAAGCCAAGGAAAAACAAAACTGGTAATGTGCAGCAGGGTGCCCTCATTAACGAGGGTAGCGGGGTCCATCGGTACAGGGGCGTCCCAGTGACCGCGCGTCATCCCTCTCAGGCCCTGGCATCGCACACTTAATAATTAGACTCCTAAGCTGTGCCCTCTGGCGGTGCGAGCTCCTCCTGGTAGGATTTACGGCCTGAACATTTATTGCCTCCTGCCTCCCCAGACTACTGCAGTACCCACATCCTGGCTGCTCACTGATGGGCCTGTGTGATTCATAACTGGATGGGGCTGCTCGCCCTGCCCAAATATTATTTGTAGGGAACATTAGGGCTTCATAAAACAAAACTACAGTAAGCACAGACTAAGAGGGCTAATTCCATCCAAGATGTGTTTTATACAAGCCCCCTCTGATGTGTCAAATCAGAACAGCATTCTTAGAGCTGCTGACGTACATCAGAGAGATTGTGGAGCTGAGGACACGGCCTCCTCAGCGGAGATGGAGAGAAACTGCCAGCCCCTCTTCCTGATGCCAAGGAACTGGGGTCCTTCCACAGCCCACTGTGCCTCCTCCCCAGACCAACTCAGGCAGATCAAAGCCCCAGACGCTGAGGCTGAGGCAAGAGCTGCTCTAAAAGCCCCGGGTTTGCTGTTAGGAACTCAATCTCTGTATTTCAAGAGCTCCTTCACTGCCACAATCCAGTCTGACATGAACATCATAGAGCACGATGTGACTGCAGTCTGTTATGGGAAGCCCTCCCTACGAAGGAGCGAAGCCTACCTATGTCCTGATGGAGGAGAGCACCTTCAGGAGGAAAAACAAAAACAGGAGAAACTCAAACTCACCTCATCTGTTTTCCTTTCACAGTCCACGGGCAATAATTTCACTGAGACCAAGAAAAGAAACAGAGAGGTTAAAAGTGTGAGGAAGAGAAGATGAAGATCACTCAAAAGCCAGGGGAAGCAAAACATTCCTGACACACGGTGGGGATTAGAGATGTCCTCTAATCGCAGACTGAAAAATGCAAGGGTTTCCCCCCAACGGATCCCTACAGCTGGGTTCTCATCCCACTTGAGCAGCTACGGGTACTTGGGCAACTCAACTACCCAGAACTCGTGTATTCTCATCTGGAACGTGGGTCATTTGGGCCCTCCCTACCAGAGGCTCAGCAGGTAATATATGTGACAGCTTTAGGAGTGGTAAACAATGCTGCTGCACTAAGCAGAAGAGATCAATGCCATCCGGGAAAGGTAACTCCAGGGGGATGCCAATCTATGTCCCCCAAACTATCCTCTTGTCCGTCAGCAGCGAGCATAAACGTGACACTATGTGGCATCACTAGTTTGGTTACAGTACCAGGATAGGACTGTGACACCCAGCTCCAATTAGTTTCTCTAGCAAGTGGGTCAACTATTCCCAGAGCTGACAAACTGCTCTCGCCCAGCAGAGAAACCCACTGGGTGATGGCGTAAGCCTGTGACCCCACAGACTAGCCAACAGCCAGCCGTCCACGCGCCGCAATGGCTAAGGCGCGATTTAGCTTCCCTCGCATCCCAGCCGCCTTCACGAGGCGTGGCAAGGCGGCCCGAGATGGGAACAGAACTAAGCACATTCATGCTTTGTAAAGAACATCGGAAGCTGGTGGACCAGCGTCATTTTTATACAATTTTCAATGAAACGATCTTTGTGCTGCTTCCTGTTAGACTACAGCCCACAGTTAACAGAGAGGTGAAACACACCAATCTGCAGCTATAAAGGCAACGGCTGTGTCCTGCACACCTCTCACTGGGGCATCTGATAATGCCAGTGGACGGCTGGGAGTAGCCCGGAATCAGACCCTCTCCTGACACAGTCCTCAAGGGTGCAGCACGTACAGGTAAATGCCTCCCCTTGGGATCGCTTTAAGCCGTCAGGTTCGTCCACACCAGCTGCACTGGCAGCGCTACCATAATCTGACAAATGAAGGCCCTGTTTGGTACCAACAAATGGTGTTTTTGGTGCTGCAAGGCTGGGACCCCCGCTAGATCCTGTCTGTAGACCAGTGAAAGTTGGGGTGCCTTCAGATGGGCTCTGAAGTGTGAATGAGCAGGAGAGCAGAAGAATCAACCAGGGCGGTGCTGTGTTGGGGGTGTGGCCTTCTCTCCAGCAGGAAAATGAGAGGTCTGGGTAGAATTCCACCTGCTCCCAGCACGTGGCTGAAAGGGAGGCGTTAGGCAGAGGGCTAGGGCAGAGCAGAGTAGGAGAAAGTGAAGGCGGAAATCCTCGCAGACGCTGGGAGGAGGAAGGGGAGGTCTGGAGGTGAGGAGGCTGGGCGGTGGCCGGCCCGCGACTCCCGGCCCCCC
>NDGM010416465.1:0-14042 GCA_002564305.1 Octomys mimax | reverse complement strand
AAAACAGGAGGATCACTATGAGTCCGATCTGTGCAGTGAGACCCTGTAGACCCTGTACTAAATGCTTAAGAAAAAGACACACAGGGCCAGCCCGATAGCTCAGCGGATTAAAGCACCTGATTAGGCAGACACAGAGACCAGGGTTTGATCCCCAGCTTGCAGTACCAGCCCTACCCCCGGGGTTTGCTCAGAGGGCAAAAGAGACTGGGCATGGTGGCATGCACCTAATCCCAGCACTTAGGTGGCTGAAAAAAAGGAAGGATCACTGTGAATCTGATCTATGTAATGAGACCCTGTAGACTCTGTACTAAGTACATTTAAAAAAGACACACAAAAATGTGTCATTTCTAAAGCCTTAAGTATTATTGTTATACTCTCTTTAAAATAAATTAAAAAATAAAAATAAGATGAAAGATAGCATTGCGGACAAAAAAGAGATATCATTGATCTTGGAATTGTAGCCAAGGCCCCTATAAGATAAAGTGGTACTAACTTTGGAAGTTAAATAATGTAAAGTTTATGAATATGGAGATAGAAGACATGAGAAAATGTAACAGTGCAGATAACCATGTATAGTTAGGAGTAAGGAAAATAATATTCCTAAACCTAAATAGAAGTAGAGCTAAAATGTAGTTCTTTGAAGCAATAGAAACAGGCAATGTCATTGCCATTAATGTAATTAAATTAATATGTAAGATGAGTAAGCTTGTAGGACAAAAATATTTGACTGACATGTAAGGAAGTCATTATAATTATTTAAATTTGAAGGCACAAAGAAGATTCTAGGACTGGCAAGATAGCTCAGTGGACTAAGAATCTGCTTAGGCAAGTGCAGGAACAGGGGTTCTCTCCCCATTACCAGGTGCCATACTGGCCCTACCCTTGGTCACACTGAACTGGCTTCTGAGACCAGGCATGGTGGGACATGCCTATAATCCCAGCATGGGGGAGGCTGAAAATAGGAGGATCACTATGAATCCCAGCTGTATAGGGAGAGCCTGTACCAAATCCTAAAAAAAAAAAAAAAAAGAAAAAGAAAAAGAAAAAAAGATTACAATAAACAAGGAAACATTTCAAGAGAAGAACTAACCAAGGTCCCCCTGGGATGAATACCGGAATAAAGCCATCATTGATGTTATGTCTCCAAACTTAAATTACCTGAAACATGAGGGTACTAACTGTGGAGAAGACATTAGGATTTTGGACCCCAAACAGATGTTATTTGACAAGTTGAGTCTGAGGTGGGACAGCCAAGCAGGCAAAACAAAATTTGCTGACACCATGTTTAAATTCAAAGCACCTGCTATTATTAGTTATTCTCCTTAGCCTCGTTCTTAATTTCTGAGAGAGAAATCTGGCTGCTTACAACTAATTCTTGTTATAAACAGTACATTTTACCAACCTCAGAAGAGCACCTGGCTGGCCGTTTCTAGTGATGCCCCAACTTAAACTTAATAGATGGGAAAGTTGGGAATGTCAGAAATAAAACAGAACAAAAAAAGAAATGTTCAGTAAGGGAATCAAATGTAGACTATTATATTCTGCAAATATAGACTGTAGAATATTATATTAATTATTAAATGTAGAATGTAGAATATTATATTAACTACTAAAACTTTGATAGCTGTTTGTATTTCTTCTGTATAAGTATATTGGACAGAATTACAGAACTAGATACCAGAGATAGTCTTTTTTATGTATTTAGTAAGGATCTACAGGGTCTCACTACACAGATGGGACTTGTAGTGATCCTCCTGATTTCAGCCTCCCAAATGCTGGGATTACAGGAGCATGCCACCACTCCGTCTCAGTCACCATCTCAGCATGCCCTGGTAGCAGGACTAGCACGGCACACCGGGAATCGAAACCCAGCCCCTGCATCTGCCTAAGCAGGTGCTTCAGTCTGCTGAGCAGTCTGGTTGGCTCTAGAGAGTCACTTTTTAAGCTGAAGTCAAAGGGGCCACCTGAACAGGACCAGTGTCACTTACTTGCTAGTGGCCTAAGGAGTAAAATGTGAATGATTACAACTCTTTCCACAATAACAACATAAATTTTTTAATTGGCTCGTTTTCAGACATATATGAAAAATAGAAATGCAAGTTTTTCCTATAGCTCCTGGTAAGACAACTTGATCAATTTAAAGATAGAAACAATCAAGACATATTTGCTAAATTTCTAATTATGCAAAACTTGAATTTGAAGCAGTTCAAATGCACTCACAAGCAAAATAGAAGCAATTCTCACTACACTGATGCAGGTACACAATGCAATAGAGAGCATCAAATAAATCAAAAAGTTTGAAAGAAGGAAGAGATCAGGTTAAAAAAAACTTAGATCATATAATATTCCACTTGATAAGTAATTTAAAAATCACTTTGTATAAAAATTTCAAACATGAACAGCAAGACAATGAAGCCTCACACCCTACAAATGAGCACTAAATTCATCAACTCACATAGGCTTAACGTTTTTATGTTGCTATGTACTAATACTCAAACAGATTCAGACTTCTGCCAAAAAATTAGCTAGCAGTAGAGCTGGCCGTTGAATTCATGTCTGTATGGTTGCAAGATCTTGGTTCCTTTTACAGTGAAGAAGTAGAACAAGGAGAGGGTGCAAGTTTTAAAACACTTTCACAGATAGAGTAGTGATCTAATAAAAGACTTTATCCTCACCTTAGCGATGCTGGCACACATATATTATTTACCTTATACATAAAAATTACAACTTAAGTTCAATACATAGATGGATACCTTGGTTTGCATTAATAACAAATACCTTCAGTACATGGTAATATGGATCTGATATGTCATTGGCATCCTACAAAGTTACCAATCAAACGTAAGTGCATCTATGGGGAGAAGAAAGCAGGAAGTTAAATTGCATATATAGCCAGGCTAACTGAGCCTGAGGTAAAAACAAAATCAGTTGTTCTTTTTTGCTGAATTCCTATACCTCTTCGTGCTGTTCTTGAACACAGATTTTTATTTTGGTTCATTAATTATTTTGGTTCATGTAATCTTTTAAAGTAGGAGGCCCATATTTGACTTTTATTTTGCCTTCCTCATTGAGCCTAGAATTGTCTTCAAGACATAATCAGAACTCACATTGTGTTTGCTGAGATGCAAATTTCTCAAGTTCTTTGGGACTTAACTTGTATCTCATCCATTCCCTTGCCTCTGTCAATACAGAGAAGCATATAGCTTCCTTAGGATTGTCATGTTAAATAAATAAGCAATCTGTTGTGCTTGTCACACTCACAGGGTCCAGAAGACGTGTTCTCACAATAGCCCTCAGGCAGTGGCTTTGCCTTCAACTGTTGCTAGGGGAACAGAATGTGGAAGGCATCTGGGGTCCTGCTGGCTGGCTCCCTGGCTGTGGGTTTTCTGAGCTCTACCTTTCAGAGTCTTCCCCATTACTTCTGCCTTAGAAGATAAGAAAGATTCTTTAGTAATTTAGATATGGAGGGAAGTGCCTGACTTTTCTCTTTATGCCTTATCAATTTTTATGTTACTCAGGTTGGTTGAAATCAATAGTGACTATGAAGAAGAAATGCATAACTGTAATACAGCACACCATGGATAAACAATTCATGTTGAAGGTCTCTACTCACAATCTGTTAAAATAAAATGTTGCCACCAGAACAGAGATTTTTCTGGAAGGAGTCCTTGGAAATCAAGGAGAAAACTTTGCAAAAACGTATCTGGCTGGTTGTATTTCATAGCATGATTCCCAATTAAGAGTAAAGTGCAAGCCAAATTATTTTCAAAAGCAATCATGGGGGCCATTCATGGTTTATGGCAACTTTATCTAATGAAGACTGTAAGCTTTATTAAGCAGTTTGTAATCATCTCCATATCCTGTAAATTTGTAAAGTAAAATCTAGGGCTTGAAGGTAGACAGGGACAAGTACTAGAAATTATACCATATTTTTTTTTTCTTTTTGGTACTGGAGTTTGAAACCAGGGCCTTCACGATGAGCCATGTTCCCAGCACTTTTCACACTTTTAAAATTTTGAGATGGTCTCGCTCATTTGCTAGGTTCCCATGGCTGACCTCAATCTTCCAATCTTCCTTCCTAAACATTCTAGAGCCCTGGAATTATAAGCATGCCCATCTTAGACTCAATAATATGCAAATAGAAAGAGTTCTGAAACTCGTGGTCCTTCTTCCAGGCCTTTCTTAGTTCCCTTCCTGAGTTCCTCTGCAGTATCTCCACCAAAAGTTCTCTCAGAGCTGAAGGAACCCATGTCAACATTCTGAAAATATCATACTCTCACAGTAAGACTAAGGAAATCATCAAGAGATGGAATTCAGTCTCTTCTAATGTATATTTTGATGATCCAAGAATGTCCTATCTTACACGGAGATGAGATAGTACCATATGGTTTCTACCCATTAGCTCTATGACCACAAATAGAGTACGTTTTGGCTGAAAACTCCTCACTTCTGCATTGAATCACTCACATATTTTTCCGACTGAGCCCAGAAGCTCATAGTGAAACAGGAGAAGTCTGGTGTGTTGCGTAGTTGGTTTATTTTCTGTTCCCTCCCTTATCTTTATGTTTCTTCCCCTGCTGTTCTCCATATCACCTTCCCTTTCTTTCTAGAGATGGAATGGGGGCTTCAGGCAGGAAGGGTTTATGTGTCTGGCCCAGCGATGGTGTGGCATGGGTGCTCTCCAAGATTTGCATTCTAGGACCCTCTCTGGCTCCTCCAGGTGATTCCCTGGGTGAGATCAAAACAATTCCAGGCCAGTGCTCAAATTAAAAGCCACCTTCAGTAGGTGAAGTCCAGTTGATTTCTGGAGCAGCTCTTTCTTCTGCTGTCCTGCGTTGGATTTTTTTCAGATGGGAATTTGGTACCGCCCTCTTTAACTCATCTTCTCTGGATTTCTAAGCTAAGTGTCCCAATTCACTTTCTTGAAGTCCATCTGTCTCAGCTCAATGTCTGGAATACATACACTCACACCTGCCCCTGTCCCTTTCCTATGGAGGTGCCGTGGTGGCAAAGAGCATCACTGCACGCAGTTCCTTCCAAACTTATCTCCAAGTCCACATTATGTTACACTAATCTCCTAATTATTCATACAGTGTTTTGTCTGTTTTTTTTTGTTTGCCTAAGAGAAGAGAAATAAACTCTCTTCTAAGTTCCACACTGAGGAGCATCCTTTGAAATATCAAGAAAGATACCTAACACCATCATTCCGTCCTCCTTTCAGGTGTTGGTCAGCACTGTGGTAGAGTCCTGTTATAATGTCCTAATATACAAACATCACCACTTTCTCTCTTGGTCTTCTCTTTCCTTCAATGCACAAGTCCAATTTGGGTGCCAAATTCTCCTGCAGGTCACTTTCCTCCCCGTGGGCATTCCAGCCCGCAATTCCTTCTTGCTTAACTTCGTCCTTTAGAAAATACCTTGCTCTGCTCTCTGACCACACAATTTGCTTATCATAATTCTCAGTCTATGATCTCTTTAGTGGCTCCATCTAGGAAGATTTATGGTGACATTGTATAATTTTTAGAAGTTTGTGTTGTAAAGCCATTTTTTGCAAAGGCCTTTGAGTTTCACTTCTCTTTGATTTTTGTTTTTAATCACTTTATTTATTTATTTGGTACAGGGTCTCTCTACTCAGCTTGAACTTAGAGTGATTCTCTGGTTTCAGCCTGCCCAGCACTGGAATTACAGGCATGTGACATCATGCCCACTTTTGGTGCACCCGGGGTTCCAAGGTACCCCGTGGTACCAGGGACTGAACTTGGGTCCTTGCACTTGCCAGGCAGGCACTTAAATTGCCGAGCTATCTCCCTAACCCCACTTCTCTTTGGCATCCTGCTTTGGCTTTGATTTCATTCACTTGTCCATTTCCTCTTTGGCTGCCTCCTTTGTCACAAGTGTCATGCTCTGGCCATGCTGCCACTTCAAATCAATCACTGAATGCCTACAGAGTGTCCAGCACTTTCCTGCACTACATAAAGATTAGGGAATTGTAGGGTCCAGCCTCAGAGAGTTTTACTTTCATGGGCCAGAAGAGAACACTGCAAGTCTTAATGATAAGAGAGCATTCGATACGTTAAGAGGTGTGGTCTAATCTCTGGACAAAGTCTAAAGAATTCCTCAAGGTGGAGATGGAGGATTTTCAGTCAGCCCTACATGGGGAAAGATGTGGATTCACTGACTTTCATCACAGAAAATAATTTCAGTATGTCTGCCTAAGAAGAATAAAGAGAATTTTAAGAGTGCACAGTCAAAGAAATAGAGCACAGGCCCTCAAAAATGAGAAAAACACTTAGAGTCTAAGCTGGGTATATTTATTGGGGATTTGGAAGAAGGAATCTGTAGACTTGGGCATCCATGGAAGTAGAGGGCTCAGTTCACAGATGAAAGGCTAGAGCCCCTCCTGCCCAGAAGTGTGGTAACCTAGTCCTAGGTGATAGCATCACAGGGGACAGCTGTAGCCCAACCACACTTCTCAAGCAAAAAGAGACAATCTATGCCCAGATGAACAAGGCCTCTTTGCAAAAATATTCCAGACCTAGTAGGTCTTTAAGGATCCTATGAATCACCTACTGGGATCATGTCCCAAATCCGTAGTTTTAAAAAAACATACAATTTTACAATTATGATTTTCCTAGTCTCCCTCCCCTAAGGTGTTTTTCCTACCCTGCACCGAAATGACAATGTGCTGGTTTTCACCTAAGCTATAAAGTGTGAACTTTCATAAAATTTTAATAGATTCTGAAATTTCTCCTAATCTGTAACATCATTTTACATTGTTCAAAGAAAGAGCATCTGATTCTCTCTTACAATTTTGGACACACTGAGCCCACCGATGTACCTTTTTGAGTGTTCTGCTGCTAACATCAACTTTCTCTAGACTTTTACTTGCTTCATATTTTCAACGTGGATTTTGCACATACTAGTTACATCATTTTATTTTCATTTATGTCTGGACTTGATACTTAGATTCCACATTTCAGGATAAAATTAATATGGTTCTTATCATCTTTTCATTTCCTTCCAGCACATGTATTTCTTAATTGTCTGGACTTTGAGGTGATAACAATGATATCAGTGACAATAATGGCATGTTCTATTTGAGTTCCATTTTACAAAGCATTGACATATGTACTCTCTTGTTTGTTTGATTTCTAAAACTACACCTGCAAAGCTTCTGACCACTTTGCTCCTGACTGAACCTCTTGGAGCCCAATGTAGCTCCCCTACCTCCCACGAGTTATGTCACAGATACTTCATACAGTGCCACCCCTCTGGTGTGCTGCTCACATCACTCTCTAGGCTTCCCAGTGCCTTTGCTCCCATCTAAGATGTGCAGCTGGTGCTCCCCCAACCCCTGCTTGGAGTCGGCATGCTTGCTTGCCTCTGGATCCTGCCTCCCTCCGGTCACAGAGTCCGGCTTGGGCTACGCTTTGTGCCCTGCCATTGAACACTGTAACTGAGCAGTCAGCCGCAGATCTCATATCCACAGCTTTGACCCTTCTCTTTTACAGAGGGAGCCCATCCATGCAAAAATCAGTGGACAGATGAATTGAAAACCCCCAGCTTAGGCGTCCTACAAGAATCTTTATTTTCTTTACACATACCAACAGGACTTTAAGATACAGTAGCCACAATGAGGTTTACATATCATTCTTTAAAAATATATTAAATGTGCATTAGGTGTTATTACGCAATGAAACGAATTTTCTAGCATTTGTGATGATGTTAAAGATGGGACTCTGTTCAGTGATGCCAGGTCTCACAGATTGGTGGTTTTTCCCTGAAGGCTTTTTCTTATAAATACTTGACCACTGCTACCACAGCTTTGTTTTCCATAGGATTAGATGTGCATACACAGGTTTCCCATTTTCATGAACTCTTCCTATTGCTGAAAAGTAGAACATATTGAGCAGTAAGACTGTCAATGACTTGCAGGATTTAAAAGCCAAGCAGACAAATACAAGGATGGCAGAAAGCCTAAAGAACAAGAATAATTTCAGATCACAATTGCTGAGGGCTGCCTCAGTGAGAAAAGTTTACACATAACATGCTGTTAGCCTAGACAGAGGTATTTATATTGAGAGTACGTTGTCCCATATTCCTGAGAGAAAACTCTTTTAAATATGTTAACTTATAACTTTACAGCATTATAGTTAGACTTTTATCTTTTTGTTATTACAGTATGGATGATTTCTTAGAAAACAGGTAAGCTGGCAACATTTTCAAAGTGATTTATGTTTTGGGTTTGTAGGAAATATAAATTGATTTCTTTATTATTTTATGGCCACTGTGTTCTCAGTGTAAATGCACTGTGTGAAAAGAAAGTTAAAACCTTAAAAGGAATCTATAAAAAGAGTTCCTACAGGATGTGCAGAGGAGAGATTCCCATCTGCTGAGGAATTGGATCGCTTTTTCTAATAGCTGAAATCGCTCTCAGAGCTGAGCAAGCTCGAGCAAGCAGAGGCAATGTGAAAACCATGCTGAGGCTTCCGAGAAAGCAGTCCAAATCTTGTCAGAGTGGGTGCGCAGCTTAAGGTTCAGATAAGATTTCCCAGAGGTTTAAGTTGCTTCTCACTTATTTCAATTTGGCTTTCTCTTTAGCTGGCTCCTACTTAGCTGTTCAAGCTTGTGTTACTATTCTGATTTTCAGTAGGACCAAATCCGAGAGATGTCTGTAAAACTGTATCACTCTGCTTCACATAAAAAAAAAAAACCTGCATTTTTGCATCTCATGTTGTGGAATATGGTTTTAAATATTGGCAGTATCACAAATGCTTTGACCCGTTAGCATCTGCACAGTTGGCCTGTCCCTTCTATCTTACAATTTTTTAAAAATGGAGTACTGCATTAAGCTCAGCAAGTACATTTTTCATGGTATAGCACATTAATATATGCAGGCTGAAACAAACAAAAACCTCTTCTAGTAAAAAAGAACTTTAGGGTGGTGTTCTCTAGCTGGGCCTCCAACAGAATTCAACTGGAAGCACAAGTCAAGGCAGTAGCTTAACAATGCTCAGCACTCAGCTTTGTATTCCTGATTTTAGGATAGTTTCTTAAAGCAGAGGGGGTGACTTTTTCTCTGAATGTGCCCATTGTTCTTGTCCTGTTGGACTTTAGACCAGCCACCTAAGCCATCCTATGAGTTGGCTGTACATGGTACCAAGTCGTTCCCTGCGGTCACCATCTCCTGGGGCCACAGGGGCTGCCTGCTCACACACGGCAGCTCTCCATCAACATACTTTCTGTTGCTGAGTCTTCAATCCCATGACCTCCTTTGGCTTCCCTTCCCCTGAAGCGCATAACCAAAATCGAATCTGCATTTCTCCCTAGCCGCCTGTCCCCTTCACTCCCCTGAAAGCTCACTCTTCCCACTTGGCTCCCCAGGAGGCCACACTACATCTTCTGACCCTTTCCCTTGGCCTCATGGGAAGAAGAGCAGAGCCAGGAGAAAATTGCTGTCACCTGGCCAAGCCAACATACATTTTGCTTCCATCTCAGTGTGAAATGCTACCAGAATCCTTTAAATTGACTCTAACATGCTCTGCTCTGGCTCCTAATTCCTTATATATTTCCCTCCCTAAATGCCTTGAGAAAACAAAAGAACTGGCAAGAATTCTTGCAAATATTTCCCCTCAAATGCCAACTGTACTCTGTTCTGTTGTTTCTTGCTCTTATTTTATTCTGTCTGCGAAGGCTTTTTCCATGAAAGCCTTCTCCACCTTCTCCCCATGTTGGGCAGAACTTCCTCCAAGAAAGGGCGATGTGTGAGGTAGGTGCATGACTCATGGAAAAGAATCGTTATGAGCACAGCACAGACACCCAAAAATGGCATCAGGACTCACCATCACAACAAAGCAGGCTTGGAACATTCCACTGGACTGAGATTTCCTCAGGAAAAGGGATTAATGAATGTTTATTATTATCATGCCCACTCCCAGCTCTTGGTTCTTAGAGAAACAATATTATATGATTCTCTGGAACCCAAGACCAGCTCAGTCTTGGTGGAACTCCTGACCGAGATACCCCATTCTGCTCCTAGCAGGGCGTAGGCACGTAAGTCAGGCCAGGCAGGATGAATTGGCTCACACAGCAGAGAGACACGAAAGCTGCTCTGATTCATACTGAGAATGAAAGATGGCTCTTTGTTCCTCGGGGTGGGCAGAGCTGCTCTAAAGCCCAGTGCTTCCTCTTTCCCTTCAATTTTGTGAATTATACTTAAAAACATCAATACTTAAACACTCTTATAGTGTGGATACGTGAAAGTTACACGGTGTGCTAGTTAGCTTTGTGTCACTGTAGCCAAACACCTCAGAAAAGAGGTTTCAAGGCTTGAGTCTGTGGTTAACTGGCTTGGCAGAACCATCACAATGGAAAGACAAGATAAAACAAGCATGTTCACCTCATGGTGATCAAGAAGCTGAGTTCTTTGGGGGCTACTTTATGCAAAATGACAAAACATGTAGCAGAGAGAGAGGGGTGAAAGCCTAAGAAGAATAGACCCGAGACTAGACACAGCGCCCAAGGTCATGATCCCCTCCTTCAGCTAGCCTAGCATCCCGTTTCTATCACTTTCAGTAATGACAGCAAATCAGGATGCCAGCCATGATCCCATAGCCCACTGGAGAAATTAGAACCCTTGTGATCCAATCATGTTCCACGCCCAGCCACTGCCCAACCAGGCATCGCACAGAAGAAAGCACTGGTTGGAGAGCCAGGAGACTTTGGTTCTATTTTCAGTTCTGCCATGGTTGCTTGCCACTCATTAGTGCCCATGTTGGTCCACCTGCAGAAAGAAGACTCTGAACTGAGGGAACACCTAAATCTTTTGTGGAACTTCTTAAAACCATACAAAGTCCTGCACTGTGCAAATTCAGTTAAATGCTTTTTGCGGATCATGCCCACCTGTGTACAGCCTTACTATTGAAAAGTATAGCACATTGAACTAACATTTCTGACATTAGTGCGTTGTGTCCTTCAGATATTTGGGGTGGAAAAAAAATCTATGAGACTGGGATATTTCCAAAGGCCTTTTTAGGTATTTTATCCTTAGCTGGTGATATGCTCTTTTCAAAAATACAACTGCTTCAGACAGGTTATGAAAAAAAAATTTTAAGCACAGGCAGATGGAAATCTAGGAATAGAAACAAGAATCAAATCTCAAAAAGTGGAGGAATGATTGCAAAAGATTTTGATGTGGGCTGCTTTGTACGTAATGACAAACTTGTAGCAGATATATTTTAGTTCTTCAGCACAGGGGTTTTGTTAAAGGAAAAAGCACTACAATTGAAAAAACAACTTGAAATATCTTTATCTCATTCTGAGTATAGAAAATTTTTATATCCCTAAATATTAAAATATTAAATATGGTCATAAAATATTTTTTGGTGGAACCAGGGATTGAACTCAGGACACTGTGCTTGCCAGGCAAGTACTTATTCTACTGATCTATCTCCCTGGCCATGGTCATAAAATAATTAACATCAAGTGTCTAATAGAAAATGTTTTGATGCGTTTCACAGAAGATTACTAATCTAAAAGAACTTGATATCAAATATTTCTATGTAATTGATTATATGTCAATGAAATGTATTACAAATATGATACAAATGTAAAATAGTGAAAAGAATCAAATATATACCAATGAGTAAAACCAGATAAGAAATAAATACTGGCTAGGTATATTTTTAAAGAAACAGACCAATCAAAATTTAAAATGTGCTTTAGTAGGAGCCGTCGTATCTGTTCTGTACTACTGGCTTCTTTCACTAGAAAATATATTAGGAAACCAGTCAGCTTTCACTTGATCATCTTCTAAAAGTCAAATTAAATGTTTATAATGTGTATGTCTTCTTTAAATTATCTATAATTTTTGTGTTCTGTGTTTTACACAGTCAAACACATGTAACAACAATAACATCATAGTATTTAGGCCAACAATATTGAATATTCTTCTATTTTAATATTTAAGAGAACAGAGCTTTTGATGTGATGTTCTCTGCCCCTAAAATTACTTCAGATCAGAAGGGATAGGCCCATATGCTTAGGATGCTCTGCACTTTTTGTAAATTGTTCACCATATGGTACTACTAGAACATTTAAAATTATGCTCTCTCCTGGCTTCATCAATGATATCAGCAGTTCATGCATGCATATAATGTTGGGTGTAACTCCATACTTTCCGCTGCTTTTTGTGTACCTTTTACAAGGTCTTTTTACATAAAATACAAGAAATATTTATTGAAAGAGATGAGGTAATTCAAATTTCAAAGCTAACCATGACTCTAACTAGCTCTTTACTTGGCAGTGAATATCCACTTAGGAGACTTCTAATGATTTCAACAGTAATTAATTGGGATGAGGACAATGGAATGTAGAATTTATGATGATAATTATGCTATTCAAATGTCTGTATCTTATTGAGGCAAATTCTTGTAGACCTGATGTTGTGACAGTACTTTGGCTGTCCTTAAAGTGGTTTCAGTCCTTATTTTGTAAGTTGTATTCATTCTTTCGTCAGTAGGAGACAAACTACATATATAACATGCTATAAATGCACAGGGAAGGATAAAGCTAGTAGAACAAGAATTCCTGAGATCTACTACATAGTGTACTAGTCAACTTTCTTGCTGCTGAGATATAGTAACCAATACCCAACTTTTAAAGGAGGAGGAATTTAATTTGGCTTGCAGTTTCAGGAAATTTGCTAATGGTTGGCTGGCCCCAAGGCAGACAAGGTGGAAGAGTGTAGAAGCACAAAAGTTCTTTAGTTCAAGAGAGCAGGATCAGAGAGGAAAGGCCCAAAGACCACTTCTCTGTGACCATCCATACTCACCCACACATGTTCTCTACTAGTTCTGTGCCATTCACATTGACACAATTAAAGTTAATCACCACACACAGAACGATCCATGGGGCATTCAACTTTTGGATCTTGATTTGCCTTCCATTAAATGACAAACATTGGGCTGGTGAGGTAGCCCAGTGGACTAAAGGCCTGCTTTGGCAAATGCAGGGACCAGGGTTTTGCCTGCCTTGCCCCTGGGGCTCACTGAGCAAGTGACCGAATCTGAGTGTGGTGCATGCCTGCAATCCCTGTGCTGGGAAGGTGAAAATAAGAGGATCACTATGAGTCCAAGGTGTGTAGTGAGACCCCGTACCAAATACATAAAAAAAGAAGAAAACAAGTGACAAACATTTTTTTCTCCTCTCTATGTGTTGCATATTTTGTTGGGGGATTGTAAAGGGAATGTTTCCCTGTCATGTTCACATTCTTATATAGCTTTGTAAAGGGTTATAAGAGATAAAAGCATAAGAACTAAAATCTCTGTGATGAAAGTGTTCTGTGGGGAAAAAAAATCAATTTTTATAAAATTTTGAATTAGACTATGGGAAATTATCAAATTATAATTATAAACTTTAAAAACTCACTTCAAACAAAGATAAAGCAGGAACAAACAAAAAGCTAAACAGAAAAATAAAATAAGGAGGTAGAATTAAGTTAAAATTTTCCACTAATAATAAAGATAAGCATTAGACTTAAAGTAATATGATACCAAATTTTATTAAAATAAAATAAATGCTTTTAAAAGAGTTATATCTAAAGCAAAAGGATTTAAAATAATATCATTAGAGAAAAAAAATACATGCACAATGTGGTACAAAAATGCAGTCAGAATTTAAATTTTAAAATAAATTAGTACAGGCCAGCGAGATAGCTCAGCAGATTAAGCACCCATTTAGGCAGGTGAAAGGACCAGGATTTGAACCCTGGCACCACATGCCAAGCAGGCTAGCCATACCCCCAGTGCACTGAGCCAGCCACTGAGACATGGCATGGTGGGACATGTCTGTAATCCCAGCCCTGGGGATGCTGAAAATGGGAGGATGACTATGAGTCCAAGCTGAGTAGTGAGATGCTGTATCAAATATATAAATACATAAATAACACAAATTTTCTGATCAAGGAGATTATGGGGCCGAAGAGGAAAGTAATCGATGATGTAGAGTGTGCCTAAGGAGAGTCACTTGGAGAGAAAACATTC
>NDGM010416076.1:0-10561 GCA_002564305.1 Octomys mimax | reverse complement strand
TTTTTTTTTTGTTGCGGTACCAAGGATCAAACTCAGGACCTTGTGCTTGCGAGGCAGGTGCTTAAGCCACTGAGCTATCTCCCAGCCCCCCAAAAGCAATGTAGTTCTATGTATTTAAACCTCAAAGGATACCTATAAAAGTATTAACACATGCAGGGCCGGCCAAATATCTCAGTGGATTAAAGTGCCTGCAATCAGGCGCAGGGGCCAGGGGTTAGATCCCTGGGCCCGCAGTGTGGGCCCCACCCCCAGGGCACACTGAGATTGCAGTTGAGTCTGGGCATGGTGGCACCCCATGCCAGTAATCCCAGACCTTAAGAGGCTGTAAACAGGTGAGTCACTAAGAGTCTGATCTAGTAGCGAGACCCTGAACACCCTGTAGACTCTTCCCTAAAAATAAATAAATAAATAAACAAATAAAAAAATATTAACACATGTATCAGGTGCACAGTGTCTTTTTCTTTTTGCCAATTCTATTGCATTATCTCCCTTAGTGATACAAATTAAGGACATCATTGGAAAAAATTCAAAATACTTAGAAATAAATGAAAATATGGATTAAGAGAAAAAGGAAGGAAGATGTGAGTAAACAATATAATGAACAACAAGAAAAATTAAAAATGTTGAAAAGAATGTCAGATTTTTTGGGCCAGGAAGAAAGCTCAGTGGCATAAGTACCTGCCTGGCAAGCACAAGGTACTGAGTTCACTTACTGGTACTGAAAAAAAAGTCAGATTTTTAAAATTATGAATAAAAACCATGAACTACTACAAATTATTAAATTAATAAAATGATGAAGCAGAAATAAGTTCTGGAAAAGATAAAATTTCAAAATTGCTCAAGATGAAAGAAAACTATTAGACTAATAAGAATTTTTAAAAAATCTAACCAGTGATTTTGAACAGTTTTAAAAATACTTTCCTTTTTTAGTCTTTATTTTACTTTGTGATTTATCTCTTAAAAAAATTTTTTTTTGAGACAGGATCTTGCTATGCAGGTTGGGCTAGCCATGACCTCAGTATGGAGCCCAGATTGGCTTGAACTCTGTAATCTCCTGCCTCGGCCTCCTGAGTGCTGCGGCTGCAGGGGCGCACCACCATGCCCAGTAACACACTTTCTAAAATTGTCTAAATTTACACTGCTTTATAGGTCAGGCTCAGAAGAAACCCATAAGCTACAATTAGTGGGAATGCTACCTAACCCATCTAAAAACGGCAATACACTCTTCAGTATCAAACCTAATTAGAGAAGAAAAACAAAATTACAGATTAATTTTACATATAAGCATAAGTACAAAAACCCTAAGCAGAGTATCTACCAAGTGAACCCAACGTACTATAGAGAAAAATGACAACAGTCGAGCACTATCCAAAAAGGTTCATACTAGAAAGGCCAGAACTAAAGGGAATAATCATGTGAATAAATCAGTACATGTGGAAAACCAGTTTAATGAAGCCCAACAATAAAAAGTTTGTAAGAAAACTAGAAAAGGAATTCTCTTGTTTCAGTAAAGTTAGCAAAAGACTATTCCAAGAATCATATCAATGGAAAACTTTCAAAGCATTCCCTTGACATTCAGCATGCAAGAATAAGATAAGGACACTTTTTACTGACACAAACACTGTAGGTAATGGCCAATGAAAGACAAGCCCCCAAGTGAATAAATAAAAAGAAGTACTCTGAAGTATCAATATGAGATTAGCATGTAAAAATCTGTAGTGCTCCTTTTCCCAATGGTTAGAAAAATAGGATGTCATTTGCAAGAGTAGCTGCTACTACTGTTTAAGGGTAGTAAGGGTGTCTCAGAAGGCTCCGACATTTAAGGGTGTCTCCAGAGGCTCATGTACCAGCAGTGTGGTCCCCAGTAAGGTGATGCTGAGAGCTGGTGGGGCCTTAAGGGCCAGTGGGGTCTCTTGGTCATTGGGTGCAGGCTTTGAAGCAGCTGATGTAGCCTGTGATGTTCTGGTTATTCTCTAGAGACTGTTGTTACAAAAGAGCGAAGCTGGCCCTCCCCAGGCTGTTTCTTGTGTCACCACGTGCTCTCTCCTCCAGTGTGCTCTGTCCTGATTCCATCCACCTCCTGACACAGCCAATAGGGCCCTCGCTAGAGCCAAGCAGAAGGCAGGCTGATGCTTTGAACCTCCAAAACTAAGAGTCAAATGAACCTCTTTTCTTTATAGCTAGCCTTAGCTATTTTGCGATAGTAGCGGAAAAGGGACGAATATAATAACCACAAATCAACAGTGAGTGTGTATAAAAAATGTAAAAGTCTACTAAAGCTTACAAATAAGACCTAAATAGAGGGATATAACTATGTTCCCTTATGCAGAAGTGACAAGGAAATAAACTATTCTAAATAGCAACCTAAAAAAGTTAGAACAATGTCCAGTGAATCAACAAATGGGTTTGTATAATAAATGTCAAATTTATAAACAAACACAAAAATAACCACATATTTTAGGGTGAATGTATGTGGGTGTGCGCTGATGTGTGTGTGCACACATGGACATACGCACGTCTCTGGCGTTGTAAGGACACACTTAGAGAACGGCAGACTTGTAGGCATATTAGAGCAAAAGTTAGAAATCAAGTCATAGCCTGTGACCATGCTCGTGCTGCCTGTCACGTAGTCGGCCTTGACCTTGACTGTCTACCTCTCTTTGATAATGCACTGGGCCGACTTGACTGTGTCCAGCTTGTTTTCCTTAGTTAGAAAAATATACAGTTTCCAACTTGCTTCAAGGACTCCGCGTCTGGGACAGACTGGCCCCGCCAAGGACCCATCTAACTCTGCTCGTGCTGCTCACACTCTTCCCAGAATGCTCCTCTCTAGTGAGCAACAATTCCTTTTAAGTAAATCTGCCTGACAACATCTGACCTAAGTCATGTAATCCATGTAACCAATCATGTAATAACATGCTATCAGCTGTGTACTTCCTACTCATAAGCCATATTTAAACTCAACTCAAACCTGACTCTGGCCTGGTGATTCGAGACTCCGGCTTCCCAGCCCACTAGCATAATAAAAGCTGCCTTTTACCACCTTGGTGCAGACTCTTCTATTCAGTGTGATACTGGTTTTTCTGCAACAGTGTAAACTCTGCTTCTCTATTACCTAGTTTTCTATGTATTCCATTTTACAGACAAACACTAAAGACCCAAGGAGAGTTATTTTTCCTGACTGCACAAGAACCTTAAATGGCAGCATCGGCCCATCCCAAAAGGCTTAATCTCTCCGAATACCTAGCTTAGTGTGCCTAAGGTTGAAAGAGATGATGCTGGCACATTTACTGGGTCAGAGTGATGATAAAGATCCTCCAAATGCATTCACAGTGTAATATCATACCTCTCCTTGGGTTTATTAATGCGACATCACCTGATTGCTAATGGGCACTGGCAGCGGAGGCTCTGTCTTCTCTTTGAGATGATGTACTACTCAGTAATCTGACTACTAGAACCGAGACCCAGCCATGAGAAGGAATCTGATTTCATTTCTGGAGGTGGGGGGGTGGGGGTGGGGGACAAGCCAAGCAATGAACTCTGATTCAAGTTGTGCTTTGTTATTTTCAAAGTAGGCCTTTTCATGAGCAGACGGGGTCATCTGACATCTCCCATTCACCTCTTAATGTGTAATTCCCCACACTTTATCAATCTCCTCAATCTGCCTATGTACAGATCAAATCCTTCCCTCTGCTCCTGGAGGCCAAATCAGTGCTCTTAGTGTAGAATTAGCATTTTCCAATTGGCTACTAATAATTTTTGGAAAGATTAGGAGTCATAAAGTTGTTCTCGCCTTATACCCTGTCTTTGAGCTTTAAATGCTGTTGAGAGTTAGCACCAGTGGGCACAGTAGGAACACACTGCCTCTGCTGCTTGCCCAGTATTCTTAGTTTCTTGCTCATGGTAAATCTACATGTAACAGAAACTGAGGATGGTTCTCAGAGATGGAAAACACAACTACCAAAAGAGCCAGCATCTCTGATAGCAGTAGGTAGGACAAGACCAAAGCATTTCTTTCTTTTTTCTTTTTTCTTTTTTTTAGTTTCTAGGTTGTTTTTGTGTGTGCACGGTCTCACTATGCAGCTTGGACTCCTAGTGATCCTCATTTTCTGCCTCTCTAGTGCTGGGATTACAGCTTTGTGTCACCATGCCTGGACTCCATTGCCAGCTCAGCGTGCCTGGGGGGGGGGGGCTGGCATGGTGTGCAGTGCCAGGGATCGAATCCTGGCCCCTGTGTTTGCCTAAGCAAATGGATAGTCTGCTGAGCTACCTCACCAGCCCTAATGAGCAAAACATTTCTTTCTCCCAAGTTAGCTTCCTAGATACAGTGGCTTCAACTTCTAGATAATTTGTGAAACTGATAAAATGTTTTATAATAATGATGTTATTGTGGTGACATAATCATACTGTATGAGTATGAAATATATTGTTAATTTTTTGCTGTTCTGTTGCCTGTTACTGTATTCATTTGGGTTATATTTAAACTGTTATTATAAACTCATTGTACTTTGCTTTTAACTTATACCTTAGAAAAGTCTGAGATGACCAGGATTAGCTATTAGAAAATGGCCTTTAAAGAAAACAAAAATTGATTCACCCCTTCACATCCTAAAAGAAACCAGTATGATAACTGGATGCACCTGCCATTTTAGATGGGTCTGGAAAAAGTACTCTTTATTCTCTGTGGAAATAAATACTGTGATACCACTGGGATGCTTGGAAGGTTTTGAGATGATTCACCATGTCACAGTTCCATTTTGCCTGAAATATTGTCAGTTTATTATTTTTATTAGTATATATTTGCCACACATCACGATTTCCATCATAGGGAACCTGTGCCTATACATAATCTCATCTTTCTTTTCCCATTCCCCTCCCCTCCCATTGGTCCTTTCTCTTCTTCCCGTTTACAAAAGATGCATTGTCACTTTTTCCATCCTCTCTCTTTTAAAATCTCTTTTCCTGCCCTTCCTTTCCTCCTCCCTCTCCCGTGTTCCTCTTCCCATTTCAGCCCTTTCTTCTGACTTCCTAGTATCTGTCCTCTGTTTTGCCCCTTATTTATTCTCTGGATTTCTTACATTGGAGAAATGATGCACTATTTAAACTTGTGCATCTGATTTATTTCACTTAACAGTACGGTTTTAAGGTGCACTAAATTGCCTACGAGTGACCCAAACCTATCCTTCTTCATGGCAGAACAGTGTTCCATTGTACAAAAATACATTTTTCTGTTTACATTCATCTGTTTATGGACATATAGGATTGCTTCTAAGGTTTAGCTAATGTACGTTGTATTGCTATAAACATACGTATACATACATCATTGTGGTAATGATCCTTTTAACTCTTTCAGAAAGATACCTAAAAGGGGAATAGCTAGGTCAAATGGAACCTCTATTTTTTTTTTAGGAATCTCCGTACTGATTGCCATAATGTTTATAGCAGTCCACCCTCCCACTAATAATGGAGAAGGTTCCTTTTTCCCACAGCCTTGCCAGAATTTGTTAATGGTTTATTTCTTGATGATAGCCATTCTTTCTGACGTGAGATGGAAGCTCAGTGTTGCCAGTTTTTAAGATAAAGGTAACTTCCAACTTACTACAATATAACTTTATACTCCTTGGCCAAATATACCAGGTCCTCTGTGATACTGTGGGAACAGTGTGCATCACGAAGCAGTAATCCGGACATACTCATGTTGCACAATTGCATTCTATTGTAATTCTCTCTGGGTTCATCTACAGTGTATCCGATGGTTGTTGCAATGTGGTTGGTCCAATAGCATCAGCATCACCCAGATATTTGTTAAAATGCAAATTCTCGGTCCATCTGTTAAACCTTCTGAGTCAGAAGATCTGGAACTGGGGTCCGGAAATCTTTGTCTTAATAAACACGCCAGGTAATAGTGATGCATGCTAAAATTTGAAAACCTCAACGTGTGGCACCTATGACCAATCATACCCTGAGTGAAACAGACTTTCTGACACTAGACATTTCATTTTGCTATGTGTATTCCATTACTCTGGGTTTCATAGGGCAAGGTGTTTATCCACACCTTGAAATTATAGCTTTCTTCAAAAGAAAATGGACAGTCTCATTAAAAGAAACCAGAAAGAGGCAGACTCAGAGGCAGACAATCGGAACTTAAGACTTCTTATTTTTCAGGTGAGTGGGAAGAATTTTCTTCTCTCTGGGTGTGGAGATTATTTGGACCTTGGAAAGTGGAAGAAAAAGCCCATTCTAGCCTGGCACAGGGCAGTCAAATGAAGGAGTGTCTCTCTTCCTACGGTCTGCCATGTGGTTGACCAACATCACCAGTGGAGGGTCTGCTGGTGTTCTGGATTGCTCAAGAGAGTGTGTGTCCCACCCTGAGGACCTTACAAGGCTATTGTCAACAGAGGTGGTGGCATGGAGGTCTGATGAGGAAGGTGCCTATGAGACAGTAATTGGGACAATTTTACAAAAATCTTTGAGGAAACAGTATAAAGACAAGGCAGATTGGGGGCTGCAGGCAGATATGATGTTGGAATTACAAATAAACACTATCACCTGAGCCTGGTGAAATCTAGGTAGATGCTTAAATCTGCTGGAGTACTTCATCACCATAAGCCCTTCAGCCCTCCTTTGGTGACCCTGTAGTTGTAACTCCGGAGTGTCCAGTTTTCCTACACTTCACAAAGCAACCATATTTTCTCTTGGACTTGGAATAACCTATACAAAAATAATGAAATTTGAAAGGCAGAAAATAACAATTTCACAGTTACTTCAAGGATATCATAAAAGCACATTTTATAAATACAGATTCTTCCTTCATTTCTCCCACAAAATTACAAATGAGCTCCTAAGAAGCAATCAGAAGGTAAAGAGAATAGAAATCTTGAATAAGAATTTCAAGATTTAGAGCTGGTTTTATCTTTTTCTTGTAAAAATTTTAAAAAGATAAATTTAAGCCGGGGTCCTAGCTGAACTCTTAGGTGTTTTTTTTTTGGCGGGTATTAAAATTGTATGTTTAAGAATTTTTAGGAAAAAACATCTTCACACATTTTGTTAAAAACAAAATTCTAGAGAGCTGAGAAAACAAATCAAAAACTACAGATAGGTCACAGGGCCTTTATTCCCTTGCTTTCCATCTCCCGCCCCTCATTTTACTAGGCTGACCTTGAACTCATGGTGATCCTCCTGCCTCAGCCTCCTGAGGGCTGGAATTACAGGCATGCTTCCCCACACCTAGCCATTCTCAATCCTGATCCCAAGACCCCTCTACACATTTCTATGGGCTTCATACACATCTGCCAAGATGATGATCTTAGATGAGGTTCTCCTTCATTATTCCTGAATCCTGTCTCTTTAATCTCCTGAGCACTCCCTCAGGGGATCGCCATCTTCCAGAGGAAGCGCTTGCCGTTTTGGTGTCAGGAATAATCCCCAGCAAATCAGAGAGTAACTTGTGGTCTTCCCAAACATTTTTATAAGAAAAAGAACACTTATAAGTTAATATTATGTCTAAACTCAAAGTGATTGTACCAATTTACACATCTTTTGGAGTTGTTGTTTGGATAAGCTCTCTAAATTTTTGCCTGCAACAGAAATTGTGTCACAGAAGAGATTCATGGCAAATGTACTAATTTCAGTAAAGAAAGCTGGCTTTGCTAATGTAGGCAAGTCACCTGGCTTCTGGAGGCCACGTGTTTTCATCCATAAAGCTAAGGCATCGGAGTGTGAGCTCTAATATTTAAAAACCTTGATAGTCGAGGCATTCATGTATCCAATGCTGTAAAATTCTCTTCTTTGATCTGTGCTTCTGCATCACCTCGCACTGGCCGGTTGAGTTTCTCTGCACAGAATAGCAATAAACGCTACTGGATGACCACGTTTCCAAAACTGTGTCCTGGCACTGATTTCTTGAGGCACCTACGCCTGACTGTGCATGACTCCACTCTTTCAGCAGTGCTCTTCTGGAACAAGCAGTCCTCGGGCTGCTGAAGGACGAGGCTGGACACCTTCCTGAAATCAAATAGACTCATCTAAGTAGCTGACTCCTATTAGCAGACCAGCCTGCTTCCATATTTCACAAACTGAAATAAACATCCTTTCACTTCCTTCTGCAATTTGAAATGCTGAGACCCTGCACATGTAGATAAGTGAGAAGACGGAAGGAAATACGGGACAACAACTTTAATGAAAACTTGTTTGAAATAGCTGCCAATTTTGTGCCGAATGTTCTAGCAGAAACTTAGAGCAACTTGCTTATTTATTATCTTAAGAACTCAGTGAAGTTCATGTTTCCTTCCCATTTCACAGATGAGGACACAGTCCCTGATAAATTTAGTGACGGGCCGAAGGTCACACACTAGCAACCACTAGAATCAGTTACAAGGCCAGGCAATCCGAATGCTCTTCCTACTGCAACATCCAGCCTCTCACATAGAGAATAAGAACCATTTAATATGAGAACACAGAAGCACAATAGCATAGATATTTGAGTAAGATTAAATTATTCCACATAAATACGGCCCCTCTTTTCAGTACACCTAGATGTAGCTCATGTAGTTGCCAAAGATTACTTGGCAGTCTCTAGTTTCAACTCTTCTTGCTGCAGCTTAGGTTTCTTGCTGGCAGAAGAGTAGGGTCTAGGAATAGAATCTCCTCAGTTGGGTGAATTTAAGCTGTTCTTCAGGGATGGTCACCATTTAACATTACTACAACAAAAAGCACATTTACTGTGTTGCTAGGTAATTGTTAGCTTTAAGTCCTAAGGAGAAAACAGGCCTTGTTGAACTATTACTTCTTTTTGCTGAGATTTCTGAGATGGAGACAAAGAATTGAGCCACACAAAAGCAATCAATTGGATCTTCTGAATTTCCTGGATATTTAGGATAAGGCTTGATCTAAGAACGCTCTGTTGTACTGTGATTGGGACTTACACCGTTAAGAATGAATCTGAACGGAAGTGATAAAGCCTCATAGTTGCCAAACTAAGAGTCATCTAGGAATCAAGCCAGTAGGTAATAAGAAGAGTTGAAAGTTGCAAAACTGTCAATAGTCAGTTGCAAGACAACAATGAAATATAGCAATGGCAGGAGAAGGAGGGCAGGGACAACAGCGGGAGCAGTGAGGGACAGGACTGGGGTGGTCACTTCTGCATAGTAGCACAGATGGTTGGAAGTACAGCAAGAGTTTCCTAGGGTAGACATCAGAGAATCTCAGTAACACTGAGACTTTTCTAATGTATTCATGTTAGAACATGTAACTGGCCATTTCCAGTGACATTTTCAGGTATCCTTGGTCTCAAAGGCCATTTAGATCCCTTAGAACACATACCATGTAGACATACGAGTCAAGTTAGATATAAACATAGAAATATGGCCAAAGCCTTTTATGTACCTATAGCTTTAATGATTATGCCTTATATGCCTCACATATGAAAAACATAATGTATATTTGCTTCTTCTTTTGCATTGGCATCTTTACCATATTTTTAAAAGTTTAGAAGCCAGGTTCTAATCTGCAGTGGAATCAACTTGCTTTGCTGCTAGAGAAACCCTCCTCCCCCAATATAACAATGCAAGTAAAAAAAAGCAAGAAAATCAAACATATTGCTTCAGACCCAGAGATTTCAAAGGATGTAGCACAGGGCAAAATAAGAATATGAAGAAAGAGCTCGGTCTAAGCTTCCTCAGGTGCAAAATTAAACTACATTAGGTCTAGGGAGTTTATCAATTAGAAGAAAAGGACAAGTAAAGACACCAGGGTCTCAACAAGATATGAAAACTAGGAATAGAGAGAAATAATGAAGTAGGCATTTGGGCCCAATATGTGAATCATCTAGTCATAAGGCTTTCTACACAATTGATTACTCCAATTGAGTGAAGAACAGTGATGAGACTATTAATAATGACTTGAGAAGCAGGGGTAAGCTGAGATGACGCTAGGGGCACAGCTGCCCTGTCAAAATCCCATCTGCTAACCACTTAGGTTATCCCACTTGAGCACTGGGTGGTAAGCTAGCAGGCTGGGAGGAAACAGCTCGCGTCATTATGGTCACACACCTAAGACATACATTGAGCAAGACATTCTAACTCTGATAAGCATTGCTAAAAAGAGAGGTGGAGGTGCCACAGAAGTTTATACTGAAAGACACCAGCATCTCCTCAAAGGCCAGCAGAGGGGCCTTTGATAGATGAGACCATAAGAGTAAGCAGAAAATTGAAGGAGAAAAAGAAAGGCAGGAGTGTCCAGGCCAAGATTAGAACACTTACTTAAGTCTTGGGATGTAACAGAACATTATTTGATTGCTAAATTTGCTGACAGATTTTCTTTCGAATCTTTTCCCCCCCATTGTTCTTCGCTTCCCTATGGTCTGTAATCCCTCCTTCAGCCCCTTGAATATTTTAAACGTACTTTGTTAATATCTGTTTCACATGATTCTCCTCTTTCAAAGCTTTGGCTTTTCCTTCCGTCATTTGTTGTCTCTTCCACAGAGTTGTGTGTGTGTGTGTTTTTTTTTTAAACATTTATTTATTTATTTATTTTAGAGAGAGAGAGAGAGAGAGAGAGAGAG
>NDGM010415959.1:0-10500 GCA_002564305.1 Octomys mimax | reverse complement strand
ACTCAGGCCCTTAGTGCTTGCCAGGGAAGCGCTTATTCCACTGAGCCATCTCCCCAGCCCCTAACTCTTTTTGTATATTCATTCATACTTTGTTTATCTTCTGCATATTTTACTGTACTTTTTACACTTTGCTTGGAAATTTCCTTAGCTGAGTAACTTAAATTTATCATTTACCCATCTTATTTTTCTAACAATACAAAGTAATTCAGTCATGAAACTTTTTACTTTTTAAAAAAGATTTGATTTCTTCCAGATTCCAATAAAGATTTTCTTCTCACTTGAGACCTCAACAAAAGTGTGTTTAATATGTATGTTAAAATAACAATATTCTGAGACGGGGCGTGGTGGTAATCTCAGTGCGTGAGCAACTAAACAAGAAAGAGTCCAATCTGTAGTTGAAATGCTGTGGGCCCTGCACTAAACACATTTAAAAAAAATTAAAATAAACAAATAAATACCAAACAATATTCCAGTTAGGAACAGTACATATAATTTTTAGAAATAAAACCGATAACTGGTATGAGTTTTATTAAGTTGACTTTCCATAAGCAGTGGTTTGTAAGTACACTGGTCACTCAGGTTTGGGGATAAGAACTATTTGCCCTAAAGAACATCATTGGGAATGGTGGATCTTTTCTTGGTTGGTGTAAAGGCTCCATATGAAAGCTAGGATTTCTGTTAAATGTGTGAAGGTGAGAGAGACCACCCCAGGAAGCTCTATGCAAGCAGTAGCTGTTGTAGAAGGCTGAACTCAGCAAGCTCAGCAGGAGGCGAGGGATCTCGAGGAGAGGGGACAAGTTTGGTGCCTAGAGGTGCTGGAAAGCAGTGGCTGGGCTGCCCTGAGTCGGAGCGGCTGATGGGAGTGCCTTCACCTTCTCAGGTGGAGCGATGAAGATAGACCTGGCTTTGTTCTTCAAAGGTTTCCCTCCTGTCTGTTGGTAATGGTCTCACCCTGCTCATGTGACACTGTGCTTTTCTACATTTCAAAATACTCTCTTCGGCATGTTGGTGCATGCCTGTGATCCCAGGCTTGAGGGAGGAAGTTTGCCTTGAGTTGCAGGCCAGCCTGGACTACAAAGCGAGTTCAAGGCCAGCCTGAACTGCATAGTACAATCTTGTCTAAAAAGAGAAAAAAAAAATAAAGAAATAATGTCAGAATACTTGTTTTCATTCACCGTCCTTTTTATCACACAAACTTGGATTGGCTTTATGAAACATACTAAACTGAAGTATAAATTTCCTCTGTGTACTAAAGAAATGTGAGTTGCTATTGGATCACAGAATAAAATTTGTTACTGGAAAAATGGGGGTACCTAACTTCTTATACTAGCAAACAGAAAGCCACACAGTGAAATTCATCATAATACAGATGAAAAAAATGCATTTAAAGTTTCATGGCAAACATTACACAAATTCAGCGAAGATTTAAAAATATTTGGCAACTACTTGAGCAGAGGCACTATTTAAAAAACACAGCTTCATATTCAGCCAACTGGAAAGTCAGTCAGGACAAACCAAGATCTTAGAGGCTGCTATACCTATAAAATATTTCCACCTTTCCTTATATAGAAATTAATAAGAACATATATTTATCATACTTTTCATTTTTAATATTGGGAGACTTCTGCATTAGTGACTCCTCTTCAAAGGTTTTGTGCTTATATTATTGGATGCTTTTAATTTGTTAGAAGTTTTATATGTTAAAATACAAGCGCTAAGTCACACACACAAAACTAACACTGTATGCATCTTATATTAGCTTTTTGAACTCTTCCAAAATAATAAAGATATGAACTACTCAAAGTTAGTCATATTTCTAATATGTCTAATGAAATCTGCATTGTCTTTAATCTGAATCTGAAAATACTAAAATGATTTATTTTATTAATGAACTGAAATATAGCTTAATGTTCACTTATCAATATTCTATGGCCAGCCTTAGCCCATTAGGTACATAGAAGAGTCATTGATAAATTAATATGCAATGCCGTGTTTCTTTTCAGGAAGCAAAAGAAAAGTATTTTCTTCATTCTTTATCCTGTGTTTTCCTTAAATGAGTATCAATCTTTAAATTAAACAAATGAATGTCATTGTCTGCTCTAAAAACAACTTAATATGTTTGTAGGCTACAAAATGAAGATGTATGTTCCTGTATATTAAGGTATTTATTGTGTCCACCTATTTGTCCTAGGTCTGTGTGTCAAATTACACCAACTGTAGAATTATGGTATCCAAATACTTCTATATTTCTTTCATAAAACTATCAATATATTTTGTTATTGTTGTTAAAGGGAGAGACAAAGATCTGTACTTCTTTCATTTCTGAAACACAGTGCACACCCTGAAGTCTTATTTCTGAAACACAAAAACATCATCTATTCCCAAAATTTTTACACTTAAATTATTTTTTGTACTGAATCATTTGAGTGCTATTCTAGTAAAATTTGGAGAAGTGGCACAGTTCCCAAATCTTTCCAAAGAGTAGTTAATTCTAAACATTTTAGACATCCTTACTTTAGGAAAACTTATTTTACTGAAATACATAAGAAATATAAGAGGTAGCATTTATTTATATCTTTGCAAAGCTAGGAACACAATGTTGCCTAATGACTACTAGCCAACAACGTCCATGCAGGATGCTTCTCTCAGTACTGACGTAGCCTTACTGTCCCAGGCAGGGAGGCCTCATCGTGTCTTCCCACAGATGACCAATTCCCAGCTTCAGCGGCTTTCAGCAGTTGTGCCAACAGACCTGGATTTCAAAGAGTTCATGACATATTTTTCTGTATGATTGTTTTTGTTTTTTGGTGAAACCAGGAATTGAGCTCAGGCCCTTGCACTTGCCAGGGAAGTACTTATTCCACCAAGCCATCTCCCCGGCCCTGTATGATTTTTTAAAAAATATGTCATCATATATTGTGTTTTAAAATTTTGTCTTCTTCAAGTTATTACTCCAAAAAGGTTGCAGACAACTGCACATGTAATTTGTGTCTTCCTAAGTGCATGCCTTTATAAAAGTAAATAAAAATATTCTTTTACTTTGAAGACAAATAATTAGCTTGTTCTTTCAAGGTGATAGAAACAAAATTGATTGTTTCACTCAAGTTAAGTAATCAATTCTTAAATGACTTGAGATCAGCACTATTCTGACTCTGGAGCCTGCCCTGGGAACCTAATGTCAGGAATTGTGAAGACTGACATTATGTCAGAAAAACATTCCCTCAGCTTCGCTGCCACCTGTCTTTGGGCCTTGTTATCCACTTTCTCCTCCTACCATCTGTCTCACCACCTAAGTGACCTGTAATTAAGAACTTCGAAGAAATTGCACTCGTAAGTTATGATTGGACAGAGTCTTTCTTGGCCTTCAAACTACAGTGTTGTTTCTTGTGCTGCTATTAGTCAAGAATTCCTCTGGAGGGGAAAAGAGAAAAGACGGTCAGGTTCACACAATATCTTTACCTGCTTACTGGCCACTAATTATACATTTTGTTTTCAAAAGCTGAAGTGAGGTGACAGCCACACAGCTGCTTCCCTAAGCAACGAGTGAGCAGGCTTCATCAAATGATTATTCTAGTCAGATATAATGCCTATTATATTTTCCTAGTGGGAGTATAATGCAATTTTGAAGTTTCGCTAACTGATTTCCATGTACTGTGAAGTTACTTTTAATTTTCTTTAAAATGTGTAATATCATTTCCTTTTTTTGTATATTTTTAATAGACTACAAAAGTTCAGGTCATGTAAAATGTGTATTTGGAAAGGAAAACAAGAACAACTAATTAAAAACCTGCTTAAAAAATCAATTAGACATGGTGAACATTATAAAATTTCATGAATTTTATTTTAATATCTGTATTTCAAATGCCAGATGTTCCATAATAATAAATCCTCTGAGAGGAAGAACTTTTCTCACTTTATTTTTAATGACTTCAAAATTTATTCAACTCAAAGATTTGTTAAAAACATTGCAGATATCTTCTAGAATTTCCATATTTTCTGCTTAAGACAACATATTGCCTCTTAAAGTACATTTATGGCAAATTATGCTACATCATTTGGAAGTATAAAGTTGAACATCACTGAGTAAAAGGAAAATTGAAAAGAAAAAGACCATGGGTTATTCCAGGATTTCCAGTGAACTTCTACTTCTATTAAGTCTGCTTACGTTTACAAAAGGACATGAGTTTTTAATAAAATTACCTGAAGAACAGCAAAAACCTATGACTATCTAAAGCTAACTGGCCTCCGAAGTCCCCAGACCTGTACTCGAACAATTGAGTAGACAAGAATGTGTCTATAGGACATAACTAAGAATCTATCTTGGGCCAATTTTCTTTCTCAGCATGAGCCCAAGTAGCACCTAACAAAATCCTCTCTCAACCTCTGTTAGGGTCAAAATGCTTTAACATAGGTTAGGAGACAGGTCTCACAGCAAGGTCTCTTTCCTGTCAGTCTGTCTACAATGGGAATACCAAAGCTACTTCCATTTAAACTTGGCTAACTCAGCAAGCTCAGCAATGGAAAGAATATTTTAATCTATTTTGCCTATGTGTATCCTAAGATACCTATTTTTATAGTAGCTTCCATATTATGTGCAGTAGATAAATCTTAATCATCATAAGCCATTACTACTGGCCATCGGAGTAAATGAAGCACATTCTTGATGAAAATGCTTAATGCTTTCCAGTTGTACCAGTCAGGGTTTTACTAGAGCAGCAGCTATAACACAAGATGTACAAATGTATAAGAAATGACACGGTTGGCTTACCACGGTCAGCCAGGTCAGATGAAGAGGTGTGCAGAGGGTGTCTGCACATGGGACCCTGAAGGATTCAGTCCTAGGTCTGGAGCTCACTGCAACGATCCATGCAAATCCATATAAGAAGGCCGACAGGTCTGAAATGGAAGACATGTGGGTCTATACTTGGAAGGCTGAAGGACCCAAGGCAGAAGCCAAAGAGTTTGCAGTAGAAGCCAGAAGATGACATCCAAGCTGTTGGTAAAGACCAGAGCTCCTCTAAAGAAATGGAATGCTCCATCTTTCCTCAATTCCCTTTTATATCCTTTAAATGATGAGTTACCCTACGGGGATCCTGTATCATGTAGGGTGTGGAATCGCTGAGCCTTTCTAGTTAAATTCCTAAACTTCTCAAGTTGACACAGTTGATCAACCACCATACCACTTATGGATAAATAAAGTTAAAAATGCAACTGATTCTTCAGTGACTATTTTGCTTTAGTGTATTACGATATTAAATAAAGTTGATAGTCATCATATGTACACATAGTTAGGCTATGTGATCTTGTATATATTCAAGAGTAACTGTAATTTATGTAGCTGATACAATATGCACACTTGCCAAGTTAATGACATAATAATATATGTCTATATTCAAGCATATAGGCACATATGCATCTATACATGCATAAGTATGTGTATCTACATATGCACACAAACATACAGGCAGCATGTGGCATATCAGGATATTTTCTGATGCTTCTATCATATAAACTTAAAATATTAACTATTGTATTTAAAGTAATTCTTGAATGAAAAGAATCATTTATTCCAATGGAGAGCAAAAGGCGTGCAGACATGTGCTTCCTCCTTTCATTTTGTTTGTTCTCTCTCCCTCCCTTCAGATAAATCAAAGAGCAGGTATGAAATAAGCACTGAGTCTTTTAAAGTCCAGCTGGTGTTGTTGGCATGAATTGGAAGCCTAGTGGCTAATCCTTAAATACAGTGCTGATTTCACTAAAACCTGAATTCTATTTTATCCTGACAGCATTGAGTTGTGAGCCAAAATCAGAGAATGGCCCCTTATTTCAAAGGAGCAAGGAATAAACTAATACACTGTAGGATGGAAAGAAAATGCCATTGGCCCCTCATAGGTTCTGAGTGATGATTTTTATATTATTTTGTTATTTGAAAAGAAAATCATAGATAAATAAAAATATGCTTTACACTGGATATAGTATATATTTTTTCTTTTATTGTTTTTATAATAATCTTCAATAGTTGAATTCAAGCATATTACAATATCTTTCCTAAACCTTGTCCTTATGTGTTCAGTATTTACTCATTAATATGATTTGAGTTTATTACATTTTGCTTTTTGACACTTGTGTTATTTTTCATTAGCTTCCAAATGACATAATTCAGAACCGGTAATGTAAAGCTCTATCATACGATAGTGGAAAAACGATTTTGCCAATTATAAACTAACATGTTCAATTTTAGTCAAAATGGTAATTAGACCTTGCTTTGCAATTTTTCTAAATTTTAGAAAGAATAGATTTATAAGTGTACAACTGAAACAAACAAATTGACAATTTGGTTACAATTTAATGAAATAAACTGTTCAAATTGATGGCTATTGGAACTGAAGCAATCAATCTGGTGCACTATATTGAACAGTTTCACAGCCCTCCAGCCATTCTGCTTCTCCGAAGAAGTGACATCAGTTGCTAAAACAGGCTTAAAAATGTAAGCTGCACAATTATATTATTATATATAATGAGATTAGTCTGTGCATGCTTTTCATAATCAAATTGTTACCTAATATATTCAACCTCTTTTTCCCTTTCAGATCTCATACACATTAATTTATTAAATCATCAACTTTTTATGTATCATATGAAACAGGACATCACAATACATATATGAGCAAATATATGCATATTTACACTGCTTTAGTGTCATTGCTTGTACATTTAAGCATGGCTATTTATATAATTTTTCTGTAATAAATTTTTCATTTAAACTGTAATAGAAAGGAAATGATTAATGCAAAATAGACACATGCATAAGAAACATAAAATATGCATATATAGTATACATAATTTTGTATAGTGAGCATATGTAAAACTTCATTATTTAAATTAACATCTCAATATTTCACATTTATAAGCTTTTACTGAATTTTTATTTTTCAAATGGTAGCACATTTTGAGATAAATCTTTTCAATAAGTGTGAATATATTTGGTCCATATTAAAATACCTTAAAGCTTAATAAAATAAGAAGAATATTTAAGTTTCATGAAATGTCTGGTACAACTATGTAAGAACAAAATAATTGCAGGTCTACAGTCTAAGTATCCGTCGTACAAATTTTTTTAAAGTTTTTTTTCATTTATGTATTTGGTACAGGGTCTCACTAGGCAGCTTAGACTCATAGAGATCCTGCTGTTTTCAACCTCCCCAGCACAGGGATTACAGGCATGCGCCACCATGCCCAAACTCAATCCCAGGCTCAGTGCACCCCAGGGGTGGGGCCAGCACAGCATGCGGGACTGGGTATTGAACCCTGTTCCTTGCACTTACCAAAGCAGGTACTTAGTCCACTGAGCTATCTCACTGGCCCTTTCTTGTCTAAGATTTATTCTAAAAATGCATTTTTTAAAAAATTTAGAATGTTTATGTAGTCTCTAAGCTTAAAGCATCTCTTTAATAATAATCTTAAGAATAAAATCTCATAGTTTTTCAAAAAATTTCAGATTTGGTGGCTTTTTAAAATTTTGTTCTTCAAGTTTAGAATATTTAATCTGTAGTTAGGATCATTGTTATTATTTTCTTTAGTATAAGTAAGAGAAAAATATAGAAAATATAGTGTAAATGGAACGATTTTTGAAAAATACAATTATTTTCACAAGATTGAATTTGATGTCTATAAACATGCAAATATAATTCAAGAAAGCAATTACAAACTTCATGAAATATCTATCCACCTAATTTGGCCACCACTTAGTAATTCTACTTTTCAAAGAGGCAAATCAAGAAACTGCTGCATAGTTGCATCCCAGTGGCCAAGGACGCCTGAGAGGAGGGAGAGTAAGGAGACAAGACACACAGAAATAGGAAATCTAGGACCGGTTGAGAAAGGACCTCTCTGATGGAGGGGCAGCAACAACCCAGCAAGGGTCTGCCTTTTTAGTTTTACAATGTAAACGGGGGCTGGGGGAAGCATGTGACAGGATTGACATTGCAAGGTCTCAGAGTTTCGTTGAGGCCAACAAAAGGGAGACATTTTCAGACTTATCTGTGCTGCAGTTAACAGGGAGGAAGCCCAAGGCCGAACCTGCTTATATGAAACTGACCAAGAGGTCAACTGCTTTGCTCGGCCTGTGCATGGCCTTCCATGTGCCCTGGGGTGACTTTGCTCTGGTCACAAGGAGTCCTCAACCTGCTCAGCTGTGGCTTGCTCCCCACACTGGATAGTCAGCTGCTAACCGATTGTCTCTCAACCTTCTTCACTTCTGGGAACGTAACCAGGAGCTCCTCCCCTTACCACTAGATCAAGCACAGAGAAGTGTTTTCACACCTTGAAGCCTCCACTCATTCTCACATTTTTTCTTCTTTCTCTATATAAACCTAATTCTATTTTTCATAAACATTAGATGAAAGAGCAGCAAATGGTACACAAAATTAACATTCATCCTTGCAAGATATATATAAGTTCTGCAAAAAAGCACACACTCTAGAAAAGTAGAATGTAAAACATGAATATGTGCTGTTCATGAAAGGAAATAGCTGGTAATACAAAATTACTGATTATTGGCCTTCTGCCTAGAAATCCTATGTAATACCATTCTAAGGCTAACACCAATTTCAGGAAATGTTACAATGATTCTAATTAGCACTCAGGTGCTATCTCCTTTGTTTATAGTACCTTATCATTGGGAAAAACCAAACCAAAACAAAACAAACTCCCAATGATTTATTTCTTTGTTTTTATCAACTTTCTCACTGATCATGTTATTCCCCAATGTAGTAACTGTCAATACCTCAAAATACAAAACACATACTTGGTTACATATGAGAAATATATGTTTAGTAAACATGAATGTTAGGTTTTTTGGTGCAGTAAAGAGACAAGAAAGATAATAGATGACTTTATTGTGGGCACAGGGAAGACCACAGGAAAGGACACTCAGGGAGCTTCCAAGGACCTGGCGTGGGAAACCAAGGCTATCTAGGGCAAGGATGGAGGTGGGTTGGAGGGGAAGTCTGAGTGACGTGGCAGATAGTGATGGGGCAGGCGGTAGGAACCAGAAAACAGGATATTGTGAAAATGAAGAAGGAAGTTGTAATTTGACCAGGTAGGAGGAAGGCAGAGTACTTGTGGGTGGGTGCCATATTGGCTTGCTTTCATGATGATTTAGCAGAATTAAGGTGAAGAAAAATCCATTAATAAATATTTTTGTTACATATCTCTTTCAGTTTTATTTTTCTCACTTAGCATTGTGTTTGCTTAGTGAAATCCATATTGCTTGGCCTACTGCTCGTTATATTCCATAATGTGGGTGAGATCTTCCCTAGTACAGTAGTTTAGGTGGTTTCTAAATCCTCATTTCTTCTAAAAGTTACCAGGGAATAAAGTTTGGTGGTATAGTGCTTCCCTGGCAAGTGTGAGGTGGAGAGTTTGATTTATGGTACAAAAAAGGAGAACCTCCAAAGATACATACACTGTGTGATAATATTTAAATGATCGTGATCTGATTCATGTCCATTTCCTTACCTGTGAATTATAATAATTGTAAATCTTCTAACATGTCAATATTACATACGATGTGTGTCTATGTGCCACTAATTAATTTTTTCTATAAATTATATATAGAATAATGTCACTATGTACACACATACCTACACATGAAGCAATTGTTTTCTTTCTTACGAGTTGTATTCTTTTTCTTTCAGATAGCCATGTTCCTAAGAACATACATACCTATGCAGAAAGATTCCACCTTTGTCCATTTATTTTCTGGCATTTTATGGTGAAAAGCAGAAAGATTGAAAGTTGTGATACATATTATTATACAAATAGATGGAAAATAAAGAAAGAAATTAGTGAACCAAAATGTGGTCTTAATTTAGACACTGGATTTAACTAGGAGAAGAAAGGGAAAAGAAAGATAGTGAAAAGTCAAAAGACTAATTGAATATAACTTCCTCAGATTCAAGTAGCACAAATCTTAAATAGAATAACTCTGTAGGTAGATATACTTTCACTAAATTTGGGCACTAAAATCCACAAAAAGTTGTTGAAAGTACCTAGGTACTGATGTAACAATAAATGGAGTAGGTATTTTAAGAATACAGCATCTTAGAAACTTCTGAGGAAAAAAAATGATCACCAGTTGTATTGTTTCCAGATTTATGTGAACCTCGATAGCTTCTCTATGAAACTTATATAATACACTTACTAAATATAAGATGAATCAAAAATTTCAAAGTCCTTGACTTTTATTAAATTATAGGGTTTTAAATAATATGCATGCTCAATTTTTTTTTTTATTATAAGCTTTTGCATTCAGAAATTTTAAACTAATATGAAGGAAAAAAAGAGAACATTTCATTTTCCAAAATGTATTGGGGGTAAAGCATAACAAGATTGGATAAAGAAGCATACAAAATATGATGATAGGGGGCCTGGCATTAGCTCAGTTCTTTAAGTGGCTGCTTCCACAGAGCTGTCAGCCTCAGGTTGCTGTAGTTCGAT
>NDGM010415919.1:0-13832 GCA_002564305.1 Octomys mimax | reverse complement strand
GATTGAACTCAGGCCCTCACGCTTGCCAGGGAAGCGCTTATTCCACTGAGCCATCTCCCCAGCGCCGTCTCCCCAGCCCCTGCCTTGTGGCTTTTGACCCACACAAACGTCTGTTCCAGGATGCTCGAGGAAGCGCTGCCTGTTTCTGTTGACCTGCAGGGGGCGCTCCGACTCAGCGTGCCAGGATTCTGAATCGCATAGAATTGCCCATTTTGAAGAACTGGGCCCACCCTTGCATTCTAATGTCCTATTTTCTTAAAAATGCAATAATGGGCCACATTTTCTTTAAAATAGGAGATTGGGTTTTATTTGATTATTTAGCATACTTAGGAAATGGGTATAATGGCAGGTTGCCCTATTTTTCTGTTAGGCTTAATGTTATTCCTGCTACCATGACAGTGTGATTGATTGATTGATTGATTGATCTTTTGGTATCAGGAATTGAACTCAGGACCTTGTACTTGCCAGGCAGCACTGTGCCCCTAAGCTATGTCTCTGGCCCCAGTGTTATTTTATTTGGTACAGGATTCTGGGGCTAGCATGGCATGTGGAACTGGGCATCGAACCTGGGTTCTTGTGCTTGCTAGGCAGGTGCTTAGACTGCCTAATTATCTTTTTAGCTCCTACCCCCAGGGTTATTTTAAATTTTTGACTTGTTCTGCAAGGTGAAAAATGCTAGCATGGCCCTCCCCCAATCCTCTTCCAGAGCCAAGGCCAAAGAAAGACATCACACCCAGGTAGGTTGTACAGGAGGAAGCAGGCACAGGCCACCTTTAACACCACTGGAGATGCAAGGGAGGAAGAAGATAGGATGAAAGGAAATCAGCTTCCTGAATTTCCAGGTTTGGGTGTTAGGCCAGTCTCCTCTTGTTTTTATTCAGTGCCATGATACGGTACTGGTACTTACCAAGATGTGCAGAGGTCTGCCCTCTCCAGCTTCTGCTCAGGAAGCAGAAGTAGGGAAGGCCACAGACTGAGCCCTTTCAGCGTCCCACTCCTAGTTCTTCACACAGAGAAAAATGCAGTCTCATGCACATACCCCAAACCCACAGACCAGAGTGTGCTCCTGAACCACATGTCCTAGGCCTGGCCAGCACACACAAGATCAACACACAGCCAGGATCTCCCCTATCCACTAGTGACACCAGTGGACTTCCATCCCCCAAGTTCCTGTTTGCTCCCCAAGTGTGCTGAGTTGTATTTTGCTGCTTGATTTTCTATGGCCCAGTTTCCCGCCTGGAATAGTGGGATAAATACTTGTCATTTACCTTATAAGGTGGCAACTCATCAATTGACTTTTGAGGTCTTTAGATGAAAGGTGTTACTGTTTGCAAGTGTAAATTATGATTATTTAATAACCATTGAGTTGGTAAAGATATTTATTCATAAGGAATTTTTGGAAGAGAGCTTCAGGAAAGAGTCATAGGAGAAATACAGCTTGATATATTTTTTGAAAATATTTTTTAGGTCTACCAACATGGAAAAAGTCCCAAGTATTAGATATTCTTTCCAAAAGCACCTAAATTGCATTATTGTTACTAGTGTTTATCTAGAGCTCAGAAAAACACAGGGATGAAAGTGAGAGTTTGCAAGTCTCAATTTAGGGGACTTCCTTTCATCCCTCAGCTTCTGGGCCTTGCCAACCCCAACTCCACAAATGTGCCTGTAATCTGAGGACAGCAGGGCGATTGTTGTCTTTCTGGTTCCCCAACATGGTGCGGTGTCTCTTCTGAGCGACAGTGTCACAAGGCCATAACCTCTCGGGTTTACCCCTGGCTACTGTGGGTGTCTTGCCACAGGGGCAGGGGCCCAGGCAGACTGAATTGGTTTGAAAAAGTAGGTAATGCATCCTTAAGCTCATGAGCAGAGTAATGGAAACCTAGCGATTCCCTGGAGCTTTGGATGCTCCTAGCCAGGGAGAGGTGGTTTGTTACGAGGTGTCATACAACTGAAAGAGGAGACATGTGGCTAACACAGAAAAGGGCTGATTCACACAGGTGATGACATCACTGCAGAGTTCGCTTGGGCCCTCTGCCAGCTTTCCAGGGCAGGCTCCCATCTAGCTCAGGAACATGACTGCCACCAGTTCTCCTCCTATGTATGTCACTGAAGGTAGCCACTTTTAAGGTGATCAGAAGCCCCCCACCAGCACGTCATCTGCAGTGTCTTAGTAAGGAATGCACCACCAGCAGCAACCAAGCCACAACTACCTATTAAGGCCAGGCCCCTCTGATGCTGATGTGGGAAGGAAATCGGTGCTTGGCTGGGCAAACTTTTTGCTGTTGCCTTATGCAGACCACAGGAATGGATTCTACCAACAGTCACAAAATCTCTTTGCCCATTTTTATACACTTCCATCAAAGAAAACGAAGTCACTGAAACTAAAAAAATGTTTCACAAAGGAAAGATCAGTTTCTTCTTTGGTGACATGAGAAAATTTACCACAACTCCATTCAAAACCTTCAGGCACTTGACGTTTTGGTTTTTTTTTTTTTTTTTAATATCCTTTACCTTTTTAATAAAAAGTAAAAAACAAACAAAAAATACATCGATGTCCTGAATAGAACCTCTCTATGTAAAGATCTCACTAAACAAATAAACATAGGACCAGACAAGAAATGGAGCTATGAATAGCAATATGATATATTATGAAGCATTTATATATTTATGTATATTATGTATGAATGTGCAGGTATACGTGTGTGCACCTCTGTATGTATGAATATGTAAATATTTGCCTACATACATGTCACACACACACATACATATTTATACTGACCTCTTTAGATTGAAGTCCAAGGCACTTTTTACAATGAACAGGTTAAAGCCATTAATTTAGAACATAACTGTTTCTGGGTACATATCGATTCACAATGCCAACGTCAGAATTCACATCTTTCTTTCCCATCTTGGCTGGTGTGATGAATAAAGGAGTAGGCTTAAGAAAAGATTAGGAATGTTTTTGGATGTTCAGATTGATTTCTTCAACTAGTTCCTTGAGGGTTCTCACTGGTGGAGCACTGAGTGGATCAGAGAAGGAACCCAGAGATCAGGAACACACCTATTTTTGCATTATTTCAAGTAGAGACTGTGTGGCTTTCCATCCAGGGGACTGGCCCCCCAGACTCTGCCTCCTGATGGCCCTACTCACGGTGGCTAAAATGAAAAACCTAGAAAGGGACTTTGCAGTGGCTCAGGACTATGCAGGGAGTGCTTTGTAGAGTAGAATAAGACTGCCTGTATTGCCTTCACTATTTTTTATATACATCCTCCATGCTGTATGACCTCCAACAGAATTGTAAGATACATCCATCTCGATCCCTATGACCAATAGGACTTTTCCATCATCAAATAATTTGGTAAATGAGGCTCAAGGAAGAATTAGTTTAATTTTCTAATTAATGAAGTTGGTTTTCTTTGCAGGGTCTCAACAGAGACACTGCAGAGATCACCCAGGGATTTGTTGAAATGCCAGTTCTAATTAAGTCCATTTGGCATGGGGTCTTGGCTTCTGCATTGCTAGCAAGCTTCCAGGGGACACCAATGCTGGAGTCTGCAGGCCACACGTCAAGGAGCAAGGATTATCACCCAGCAGTGCACTTGGGTTACTGAGCAGAGGTCTGCTTTCCCAAGTCTGCTTCTGTCTTGGCTTCGTAGATTCTAGATGAATAACAACTTTTTGGGAAAGGTCAGAATATATTTGCTGTCTATAAAAGTAAACTTCTTAGCCTGAAAGTGCTAGGAAGAAAAGCCAAAAGAGAGCTCTGTGTAGTAGCCGAAAAGTATTAAACAAATCGATTACCACCAGTACATTTCATCAGTCAATTATAAATTGAGAATTAGCTCATTTCCATTACCCAGTGAGTAAGGAGCCTGCTGAACACAGGTACCCTGGAGTTCTGATGGCTTTAATGGAGCTCAGCCTAGCGTATAACTGAGGGAAACAGATGCCGGAAGAACTTGGCTTCACAGAATATGGCCTATGCACGAGACAGGACTGAGCTACTCAAGCAGACTGAAACCAGGCATTTAGATCTTTCTTTTTCAGATGGCATAATTAATGTCACAGTGACCCAAGCCTTGACTGGTACAATGAGTAAGAGAACTGAAGCTCAAAGATCCCAGCATGGTGGCACATGCCTATGATCTCAGAATTTGGGAGGCTGAAGCAGGAAGCTCATCCTTAATCTGAGGCCAGGCTGGACTACATTACTGAGTTCAAGGCCAGTCTGAAGTATATAGCAAGACTGTCTCAAAATAACAGAGAGAGAGAGAGAGAGAGAGAGAGAGAGAGAGAGAGAATGAAAATTGAAGCTCAAAACTGAAATACTTTGAAATACAAGAGGATTCCAGCCTTTCTCCCAGGAGGTAACCTGCTTTGCATTCTGTACATCTGTATGAATGTTAGACCACAAGGGCTCAGTTAAATCTACTGTGACACTACTTTGTTTGCACCTATATAATACCATACAAAGTGATAAGAGCAAGTGAGGGCCCTCCCTGGAAGGGTGCTCTGTGACTCTAAGGAACCTTTGTTCTTAATGAGCACACCGTTTTCTTCCAGAGATAGGACCATGGTCATCCAAAGGAGAGAAGATGTGTGTCTCAGCCACCACAAGGAGAAGGAAGAGAGTAGCTTTGAGGAGTCGCTTGATTTTGCCATCAAGGAAACATCTCAACTGAAATGATTGCTTCCCAGAGAAGGTAAAGTAGCAGAAAAGGAAGCCTGGCTCCACTGTGTGCATCCTGCCCCTCCTCCCATCATTCCCTTGGGAGCTGTGCTCTGCATTCGGTGATAAATATGCAGCAACCTTGCTCCCTCTGGGATGCTGCCAGCTCAGAAAAGCGCATCTGCATGTGGGGCTGTCCTCAAGCCCTCCCTGAAGGGAATGCTGATCCTGCCCTTACTCTTCCATAGAGAAAAGCCTAATGCTTAGAATTTCAAGTACTGTACTTTGAATCACAGGAAATCAGGACCCTTCCTTATACTCAACGCCAACATTGGAAAGGAAAACTTGTTGGCTGAGTTAGAGATGTCATTTATGGAATGGAATGGGGTGGGGCTGTTGCATTTATATGGAAAGAATCTGCCCTTTTATTAAGCTGGCTACACAGAGCCACAAATGAAGGATGGCTTCTAAAAATCTCTTCTGAAATGGCTTGATAGAATGTAGGGTAGAATTGGTCTCCTAACCATGTAATAACATTTTCTTTTTCATCACTGATAGCCAGCTCTTGGAGACTGAGAGCACAGCTGTGGGATAGGCATCCTGGGCCAGGTGTCAGGCCACCTCTGACAGTGATGTGTACTCAGAAACAGTTGGGAGAGCAGGCTGACATTGGACCTGCTAAAGACTAGTTTAATACAAAATGTCAATTGAAAGTTATAATATATTTTATAATATAGCAATATATTTCATATTTAAAATAAACTGTTATGCTTTCTCCTATCATTAAAAAATAGCAAGCAGCACAGAGGCAAGATGCAAATTCGTATTGAAGCTCATCCGAACTGGAATATAAACACTTCAGTCTCTGAGTCTGCCATGGAAATGTTTCCTCCGTTCGTATCCTCTCACTTCCTTGTTCTCTTGTGGCAAGTGGAGAGCCTGGGACCAAGACTGAGTTGTTGAACCACCAAAACCCACATCTGACGCAGGTGGATCTGTCCTGTTTGAGATTTAAAGACCAAATACAGCTTGGGAATGTAGCTTATTCCCTGTCTTTCTTGTGGTGAGCTGGATGTTGGCTTATCCAATCAGATTCATACTGTTGGTTTTGTTTGTTTGGTTGGTTTTTGGCCAGAAATATCAGCATCTCTTTGGGGTCCTAACTATAGGTTGATGTTGAATTTTGTGCTTTTTCTCCACCAGCTTGATTGGTTGGTCACGACATCTCTTCTGTAGGTCCAGGCCCAAGATCACAGCTACCAGAATACGTGTCTCAGGTGTGTAAACAACTGTCGCTGGGCACTTGGCACCTAGGGTTGGAGGTCATACGTTGAAGATTTGACAATGGTTTCATTCAGAGGGAGCTCCAGTTCAGGTGTAGGTATTTCCAGTAATAGCATAAGACAAAAACATCACAGTTATATTTTCCTCTACCTATATATTTCTATATACCTTTGGACTGCATACTTTCTAAGAAGCTGTGGTCTATTTCCGAAAGAATCTACATATTACTTGTCCGACAGGAGTGTAAAGTTAATCTCTACTCATGCAGCCTGACACAAGTCTTCCTACTACCACAGGCAGACAGTTAATATTGCTATCCCTTTAATATTACTTGCTTAGTGGTGCAAGGGACCCCATTTCCCACACATTTACTCTGGAGGCGGTGGAGGAAGAAGGGATACCGTCTAGGGTGTCATCAAGCCGACTGACTGCAGGGGGAGAGAAGGGGCTATCCCAGGCCTATCCGGAAGTCACCAGGTAGCTGTCTAAGGTACTGAAATCAAACTCCACAGTCAACAGGGACAAAAAACCGACTGCCAAGGAATACTCAATCTGGTTCTAGCAACTTTCCAAGAAGTAGAATGACTGTATAAAACTGGGGACACATTTTAGTACTTAAAAGCAGTAAAAGAGTAATAACCTAGTGGTAGCACAATGACTTCACATGTCTCAGATGGGGTCCTGTGCTCATGACAAGGCCATTTGCTCTGAGAGGAAACACTGATTCCTGATTGGGGGTGCACTGTCTTCAGAATTACACTCTGGAGGAGGAGGAAGGTTCTGGAACTGCGTGCCAATCCCATATTCCTCCCTACGTGCCAATCCTTCAGCCCATCTGATATGTCATAATTACTTTCTGGTAATTATGGACTGCATTCAAATATAGCAGCAAAGTGTCCTAGCTGGTCAGTCTAGGCTGCTGTTGGTGACAATAGTGATTTCATTTTTTCCTCTCTATTGAATACTTCATAATTAAGAATATTAATATTACCTCCATTTTAAGTACAGAGAGATTGAGGTATGAGATCCAAAGATGTGGATCCAGATTGAGATTTTTATTCGTTGTGAGGTTTGTATCCCTAATGTTGCTCTTTTCCATGAATTATTCACAGAAAATTGCTGAAAATGTAAAGAGGAAATCCTCAAATATCATGAAGTCATTATTTCTTCAATGACATTCCTTCTTGGCCTCTAATAATCACAAGAACTTGAACTTGCTCAGCATTTTAGAACTTATTCTCCTATGCAGTCTACAGCTCCTAATTTCTGAGGTTGTCAGACCACTGTAGCCTGCTGAGGTCAGACGGTCAGTGGTGACTCAGGGTTGGCCCCCTCTTGATCTTTTGGATCGTATTAAGCATTTCTATAGATATGATGTCATGAAGTTATATATTTTGAAGATGGCAAGAACAGTTCATAAACACTATGACAATTTATTGATGATGATCATATAGGTATGTGGCCTTTAATCCAAAGTTGCAGATTTTTATTTGGACTTCAATCTAAGGAGGAGTGAGCTTCTAGTCTGGTATAATTTACCAACTGATGCCATGTCCTCAAATTCCACTGAGAGTAGTGGCTTAAAGTATCACAGTACATCCCTGACGTTACAGTACATGAAGCTATAATATGGCTTAAGCGATGAGAGGGTGGCTCTGTATTTCTAATTCAAGTGTGTAGGTGGCTTGGGGAATATTAGAGTGCTTTGACCTGCCACTGTATCATCAGAAGGATTATAGGAGGGGCTCTGCCACTGGGCCAGCCTTCTAAAAGTAGGCAGAATTAAGACAGTTAACTTTTGGAGTGAAGTTACCATAATTAATAGTTTTTACACGTAGCCCATTGGGAAGTTTTGCTTGTTTGGGGGAAGGGTCTTGGTCTTTTTTCTCTCTTGGGGGGGGGTACCAGGAATCCAGCTTAACCTTGCTGGGCAGAGCTTCACGCTTGCTAGGCAAGTGAGCTAAGTTACACCCCCAGCCCATTCTGAGTAGATAATTAAACCTCCTCCACTACCAAACTTGCAAATAAGCTACAAAAAGGCATGGCATTAGAATCCTGTCTCCTTACCTTCTGACTGTGATGCTGAGGCCAAAAGATATAGAAAGAAAATCCAGGTGAGCTACACCCAGGATAATCAATACCTAGGTCATTCAGGGTTGATTGTATTTGCAAGAGAACTGTAACTTCCCCACATAAAGCTGAAATACTAATACAGAGAAATAGCATCCCATTTACCATTACAGAATCAACATGCAGATTCGGTCACTTATTTTTTTTTTTTTGAAGCGTGGGTATTCTTTTGCCAATGATTAAAAACCATTCATAGCTATTGCACTACCAATAGGTCATGTCATGCTACAAATGCCCATGTGTCTCTGTGATGCCAGTGGCTACTGCTACTGGAAATAACTCCAACTCCTCCACTGGTGTTGCTAACTTGGTCTTCAGTGTTCACCTAGTGAGAGCATCAATAATGGGCTAAAGAATTATCCACAGACCATGCTGGATACATGACAGTCTGTGCACACTGTAGGGCAGGAGGAGTGGTGGGAGAATCTTTGATTTTATTTATTTATTTTGTCTTTTTTGAGACAGGGTTTTGCTATGCAGTTCAGGCTGGCCTTTAACTCACTGGGCTGTCCTCAAACTCATAGCAAACCTCCTGCCTTGGCCCCCGGAGTGCTGGGATTACAGGCATGTGCCACCATGCCTGCTTGGAGGCGGAATCTTGCATGCCATTAATTGAAATGAAGACTAAATCCCTATGTGTGCATATGCTCATGGCCACACCCATGCATAGGTGGGAGTGCACACATAGCACAGGGTACAGCAGAATGGAAGAGGTGAGCTGGTGTCAGTGGCTGAGGGCAGATGTTGAATCATCAGGACTGGCATACTCAGGCGGACCAATCAGGGGCGCTGCGAAATGGAACAATGCCACAAGGAAACTGTATGAGTATTTCATCTGTTTACACATCTGCTCACACATAAGCACCATTCACAGAAAGAAAAGGAATAGAAGGAGGGGGAATCTTTCAGATAATTAATAGTTAAAAGAACAAGCACAAAAATAAAAAGCCAACAGCAGGTGTGGCATCTCTAGTATGCAAAAGACAAAAATGAAAACAACTAATGAAAATGCTCTGGGGAGTTTTCAAAAGTAAAACATTAAGAAGATTAGAACAACAGCAGCAGTGGGCTGGGATGCAGCTCAGTGGTAGAGTTCCTGCCTAGCCTGTGCGAGGCCCCCGCTTCCATCCCCAGCACTACCAAATGAGCAAAAGACACAAAACAAAATGAAAACAATAGCAAACAGCAACACTCAAAGAAGAGATTCTCAAGAGACCAGATCTTCCTGAAAGAGAGGCCTTCATTCTAAGTAGTGGTTATCTACCTTGCAGGCCAACGATTCCCCCTCATCCCTAGAAGACCAGCCTCAGTGCTGTGGAGGAAAAGGCCGTGCAGCAAGGCACCACCTTGAGAATTCTCGCCATGTTTTGTTACAAAGCTAAACCCAGGATGACAACCTTATGCGAATAACACCCTTTGTATTACCCTAAACAGATGAAATATTCCATACAGCATCGTTTACTTTCCCAGAAGCAGAGGTCAAAGACCTCAGAATGTGGAAAGTGATGACTAACATGATGAGTTTCGCATCACAAATGCAATGCGTGGTCAGATTATGGAGCAATGAGATTTTCAGTGTCTGTCGCTATGCTCTGCCTTGATGTTTTCAGAGTCTCCTGGAGTTTGAGACATATGGGAATAATTTTTGCACCAAGATTAACATGGCATAGTAAGAACAGGCTGTGTATCTCTTTCCTCTTATCTTACCCACAATGTTCCCTTTGGGGTTCTTTGTGTTTTCACAAGATTTCTCTTTGAGGCGACTTCAGATCAGGCAGAAGGGACCGTGCAGGCCACTCTATCCTTCTCCTAGTTCAGCAGCTCGCTGGGGGATACTTGCCCCTTTTGCACTCTTAATGTCTGGGCCCTGAAGCCTGTCATTGGGTGAATACAGCTCAGCAAATCCCAGACAAAACTTCTATTCCTGGACGTGTCATTGGGTCGCTTCTGTGTGCATGCTTCTGTTCCCCTCCCTCGCACACATATACCTGGGCATGTGGTCCATCAAAACGCAGCTTGTTTGGATGTAAGAAGAAAACTCTGCAAGAGCTGTTATTTTTAGAAGCCTGCTTATCCCTCCAGAATGCCAACAATTTTAGCTCAGCATCCACTTCAAATCACACACGGTGCATATCCAGGGCAAAGCAACCTGCACTGTATTGGAAGGGACCTGCATCTTCCATGCAGCTCAGAAGGGTGGCTGTTACCAGTTAAGTACCAGAACCAAGTGCATCCCACATTCAGATTCAAACCAACTTGACCCATGTTAGAGACTGTCTACTGTGTGCAGGAAAAGGCACCAGGTCCCACTGTATCCAACTGAGCTCAAACAAGGAAGGACCTAGCTGGATGCACATGTGGATGTGCTTGCACGCACTCACAAATGCACAGGTTTATGAGGGTATTAACATAGGATGGGAACTCTGGCTTTTTTTTTTCCAGTCTAAATTGGATATGTCTGTTTTGGCAAGTTGTGGGCAGCTCTCTTACTTTTGTCACCCAAAGGCTTCCTTAGACAACAAGAAAGAAGAAAAGTGTGCTGAGGTGCCCCAGACTGACCCCACCCTTTCCCAGCGGCCCCTCTTCTGGGCTGGCCCCACAGCTGGCTGCCTCAGTACATCCCCTCCCCACCCCCATGTGAAGACCTGAGATTGAGCGTGGATTTCTGTTCTCCACCAACTGTGCAGCAAGGGCCCTGCCAGAGGCGTCACTTCCTGTCATGTCCTCTTCCCGCTCCCAAGTAGAGGCACCTAAACAGAGATTAGATTTCTGGTTTCAAGGCATCTCGAACCAAGCACGCCAAATGAACGTGAGTTAGCTAATTCGCTGGGTCTCGCTTCTCTCCAGTCCCTGGTCTAAGAGTTCCATGGTGGCAAAACGACCAGGAGAGAGTTGATTTGCATCTTAAGACCTATGGGTAATGCTTCTGGAGTGGGGAGTTTTATTTAGCAACTGCTTGAACTTGTGTACGGGGTCGGGAAGGAGGTGGAGCTGACCCCAATTGGGCTGTCAGAGACGGGGGCGTGGGTGGTCCCCACAGCCACGCTCACACCTCGGGCCTCTAGGATGGCAGTCAGGAGCTGCTGCTGCTGTTGGCGGAGGGTGTCTGCGATGAGCAGGGGCAGGGAATTGAAGCTGGCTGTGAGGTGCTCCAGCTTGGACTCTAGGCTGCCGATCTGTTTCTCCAGGTCCTCGCTGCGATCGTTGAGTTCTGTGATTAGGTCATACATGACATTCTGCATCTGTGTGAAGAGAAGGGAAGAGATGTAATCAGATGGGTCTGCCATGGGAGACAGGAGGCTCCTGCTCTTCATAGCTGGAGCGACTTCACCCCGGCTGGGTCAGACGTGGCCCAGGAAGGAGGCGTGGATTACTTCAGGAGGCACATTGTTTTTATTAGTACAAAAGTAATGAATGTTAATTATACATTTTAATAGGAAATATGTATTTAGGGGAAAATGGTACTTTTTTGTTAAAAGAAGTGAGCTCTAACCTGTATTCTTGGAGAGACCTGAGCTTTCAGGTTACATGGTCTTTAACGACTAACAAGAGAATGTTGAGGTGCAAAAGGCTACCTCCACAGACTTAGAATTAGTAGCTGGGGTTCAGGGTGGAAGTCCACAGCTCACTATTAATGCGCCCTCTATTGGGCCTCTTAGGCTCTGGCCACTTTGCTTCCTATCAAATTGGAATTAATAAGAACTACCTCTACTATGACTTATGCCCCCCAACCCTGCCAGTCTCAACACAACAGCCAGAATGTAAAATGTCATTACCTCCTGAGGAAGGGTCCTCCGCTGCAGTGAGGTATCCTGCTGAGGTCCAGCCCTTCCCCTTCCTGACCCACATGGCCAAAGTTTGGGACATCCCCAAAGGATCCTTCCATATGGCTGAGGACCTGGTTGACCGTACTATAGTTCACTCTCCTCAGACCAGTTCTGCTTCCCACACTCCTGATAGGTGCTGTCTGTGGGGGCGCCCCAATTGCCTTCTTGCACTGAACGCCACCTCATGTTGGCAAAGGTCCCACCTTTTGCCAGCACTCTGTGCCTAGACATCTTCAGAATCCTAGTCTACGCAATAGCCTTATATCTCCCAGTGAATTAGCAAATGCTATTCTAGCTCCGAACCTCTAACTCAGGAGACAGATTCACAGCAGTCTTCACACTCCCAGGTGTTCAGGAATGAGGCTCCCCTGGCAACAACGCAGACAGCCAGGCTGGCAGTTGATGTCTCCCCACCTAGAGATACTTGGGAGCTCTGGCCTTTAGGGGATCTGCCAGTGACACCCTGATCCTACTTCACCTGAAACATCAGGTTACTCTAGCAGGAGGTGGAAACCATGGATGCTCCAGAGGTCAAAGGAGCAGGAAATCAAGTGAAGAAACAAACAGGGGAGTAGAAGGTATGAGAAAATGAGAAGCCAAAGAGAGATTGGAAGGGGATATTGGACGTGTAGCAAAACCTTGCCAACTGGAATTCACTGGGCTGCTCTCCTGTCAGCTCCACCATTGCCAGAGGTGACTTTAGAAGTCAAAGTCTGTCCCTTGTTAATTAACATTCACAGAGCCTTCTTGAGGTGCATACTCTTCCCGGAATGTGTGAGACCACAGGTTCCTCTTCCATAGGGCACCCTGCTGAGTTCTGCACTTGAGGGCCCGGACCTGGGTTTAGGCCCCAGCCCTGGTGCCTGCCAACTGCCTGACCTTGAAACGGTCACTCTGTGGATCCTGCTTTCTTCATCTATATTCATAATCAGTATTGCCATTTGCAAAACCTTTAGCGTTTCCAGAGCACTTTTGCAGATATCATCTTATTTGATCACCTGAGCCTCAGATGGTAGGAATTACTTTGACATTTCATTTGAAGAAATTGAAGCAATCAGGCAAAATACCCAAGCCCTCCCAGCTCTGTCACCATATAAAGTAGCTATTCAATCTAGAAAATAATATTTGGAGGCCACGTGCCACATTCTTCATCTGGGAAGGAACGAAGGGCAGGGGTGGGAGGATGGCAGGTTGGGAGGGCAAAACACAAAGAAAGAAAAGGGAGCTAGCACAGTTCTGTTGCCTTCCCCTGTTCCACTGCCTGTGACAGGATGCTGGGGGAACATGGACCACTGTGAAATATGCTACGCTGTTGCCAGCATCTTGAGCGAGTCTCTTGGGGGAAAGAAACAAAGACTAGAGGATGTCAGAGTCACCTCCTCCCCAGGTTTCGTGCCATGTTCCTCACAGTGACTCTGAGAATCTCCCTTTCACAGTTTGCTGCACACTCTTTCTTTCCAGATAACTTGCTCCCCTGGCTATATAGGTGGTTCCTTCGTTCAATTCATAGAGCAATTTTCCAGCTCACTGAGGTTTTTGCCCCACCCAGTTAGCTCTGTTGGGTCCCTTTTCTCTGAGAGGTGGTGGGTGGCACCGCAGAAAGGTAGGCTTGAAAGTGCACATAATATTCCTGGAGGAACATCAGCCACTGTGTGCCTTGCTAGATGAGAGGAAAAACATTGCTACTCCTAAGAGACATATCTTGAGGAATATCACTGGACTATTCCTGAAGTTCACAGAGCAGGTTCCTAGCCATGTGGTTACCCCTCACAGCCTCTTCTTGGCCACAGCTGATTGGTCCAAGTGTGGGCACATGACCACATGACCCAAACTGTCCAATCAGCTCACTCCATCTGAGAATTTAGAAACAAGATTGATAAAAGGTGGATGGGAGGGGATGAATGAGAGAGAGAGAGAGAGA
>NDGM010415866.1:0-20791 GCA_002564305.1 Octomys mimax | reverse complement strand
AAAGAAATGCAAACTAAAGCAGCACTGAGATTGCGTCTTGCTCCAGAAAGAACAGCAACCACCAAGAAGTGTAAAACTAGAAAATTCTGGTGAGGCTACGTCGCAAAGGAGGCCCCTACACTGCTGGCGGGCTACAATTATGGCCACAGCTGTGGAAACCAGGATGGAGATTTCTCGGAACACTAAAGGTACAAATTCTACTGACCGCAGCTCTTCCCCTACTAGGTATCTTCCTGAGTTAGAGTCATCCACCGGCCTATAGCCGCACAATTCATAGTAGCTAAATCCTGGAATCAGCCCTGGCATCCACCAACAGATGAATGAATGAAGAAATGTGGCACTTACACAATGGAGTACTATTCTGCCACAAAGAAGAATAAACTCGAGTCATTTGTAGGTGAAGGGTTGCACCTTGAGACCATAAGGCTGAGCGACATGAGTCTGATGTGCAAGCTTAAACATCATACAGCTTCTCTTACATTAAAACCCAATGCATGAGTAGATTAAAGAGCAAAATAACAGGCAGATAACAGGACGCAGAGAGACAGAGCTTTGGAACCCAGGAGAGGACCAGCAGGGGTCGGAGGCGACGGCTGCCCACGGTCGCGGGGAGGCCCAAGCCCCTGGTGCAGGGGGTCCCCGCTCTGCCCGGGGGTGAGGCCCCACTCACTCGCTCCACCGCGGTCTCTCCTCGCTGTCACTTGGGTGTGCCGGTGCGACCTCACAGAGCGGCGGGGCACTTCAGGGAGACCCGGGAACCCTGGCCTCAGGGAGCACCCCCAAAACCGCGTTAAGTGGGACATGGCGCGAGACTGCAAGGTGCTGGAAAAGCACCAGCCGTTCCTGTCTTCCCATTTCAGTCAGCCTGCACCACTGAGGGTGCCCCCCTCCCCGGGAAGCAGCAGGGTGGGGCTGGCTCTCCGCCCGCCCCTTCTTCATCGCCTGCTCTCAGAGGGAGAGAGAAGGCCTGGCTCGGGCTGGCGGGAAAGGGAAAGCGGACTCCAGGCAGAGCCTGCGCCACCTGCCTTACCCTCCAGGCCCCTAGCAGACCCTTTGACTTCTTCCTGCTGAGTCCCACGTTGCGCAGAAGAGCGCGTGTCCTCCCCCTCCCCCTCCCCTTCCTCCTCTCCTAACCCAGATGTGACCCGGGGAACTGTTCACGCATCACCACCTTTCTCGGCCTCAGCACCAGAGTAGCCACCAGTGCTTCTTCAGCCTTCAGCTTCTCTGGAAAGGCCTTGAGCCACTGTCCTCTTAGGCTTTTCCAGACATGAGTCACCTGATGTCACCTCAGCCTCTCAAACACAGGGAGCACATTTCAAAGCCTTCTGAGGACCCCCAGGAGACTTTCTTCACTGGGGTTACCACGACACCAGGAATCGGACAACTCGTGTGAATGCCAGAATTTGGGGCTCTGCGGGTCGGACAGGCTCTGAGCAGCTGCTCCACTCCACCTCTGTGGGGCCAAAGCAGCCACCGGTGATGCAGAAACTCATGGGCGAGGCTGTGCACTCGCTAGGACTGGGCTTGGGGATCTGAAATTCAAAGTTAGTTTTCAGATCATGAAAGGTTGATTCCCTACACCCCGATTCCAGCCATTTAGCATGAAAAGAAACGATTCTGAGCCCCCAGGACCAAGTCAGGCAGGGGGCTGGGGCTGCCCAATAGCTGGGTTCCTGAGCCTTGGCTGGAAGCTGGGTCCCCCCCCCCCTTCCCTGCAAATCCAAGGTGAGCACTCGCACGGGACACATGAGCTCTCAGCCAAAGCACACTTGCTTTCCGATCTGACCATACAAATCCACTCCCAACAATCCTGCTGCTCGCGGCCCTCCACAGGAGGGGTTGGTGGCTCTGTGGGTTACAGGCATCTGTTCAGACCAGTGGATTCTTGTCTTGCACATTTGCTTTAAAAGTTTAGGACTCAACCCCTGCAGAGGGTGGACCGCAGGGCGCTCAGGCGGCAATCTCTGGTTGCTGGGGTCTCGTCTATGAAACAGCGCGGTGCTTGCGCGTAGCCCACAGGCAGCTCCCATAGAATTCCACCCCCTCGTACTGCTCACAGCACCTACAGCAAAGGAAGTGCTCTGAGGTGGCCGTTAGGACGTGCCATTGAGGCCTAAGGGGAAGACAAAGGTCTGCACGTGTCCGCTGCCAGCGCAGTCTTCCTTCGGGGCTGATTCTGTCCATAGCAGGTTGCACATGCAGCCCAGGGCCCTGAAGCGGTGCGCCAGGGACTTGAGCTTGTCTCACTCGGCCCACTGACACCCCCCACTGAATCCGAGGCAGAGTTCCACCCAAGCTTGTGTTGCAGAAGGCATTATTGTCACTCTCATCACTGCCATCTAGGTTCTGTGAATGACAAACAAAGCAAGAAAGGCGGCCCAGCAGGCCAAACGGGGCAGCTCCACGTGCTGCCATCTCTGTGCTAGGCACAAGGGCTAATTGCTGACCCAGTGCAATCAGGAAGAGGCAAGGGCCCTCTGTTTACCTGTCCTGATAGCTGTGGCGGGTGATACATTGTATCAGCTTGAGAACTGGAAGCTTGGCTGGATGGGCTCAGCAACACATGTGCTAGGGCGCCAGGTCTCTCCCTAGGGCGCGGAGGGCCCACCCTAGAGTGACTCCGCACAAAAAGGATGTAAAAGGGCGTCAAGGAAGGATCCCACGTGCCACTGCCTCCGAGGAGGGACAGTCTGCAGTCAGTGTGGAGGGGAGGGAGAGACGCCTGCTGGAAGCCACAGCTGTGTCTCCTCCTTTGCTCTTTGCTTTTGTCCATGGCCATAAGCTGCTGCCCTCTGCAATGTACCAGTCTGCTTGGAGCCAGCAGAGTATGGACTGAAACCTTCACAAGCTGTGAGCTACAGAAACCTTTCCTTCCTTAATGTTGGGTATGTTGTTCCAGCAATGGGTGAAAAGTAACTGAGACAATATGTCCCTTTCTGTTCTGGAAGCGTGTCCAAGGTAAGAGGAGGGGGCACCTTCCCCACGGCTAGCCCACCTCCTCAGGAGTATCAGCTCTGGGGAGTAATATGGCGTCTTTTGCATTTAGACTCTGTCCACCGGAATGGAATGGGACTCTTGAATGACCTGTCATAATGATTTACGGAGCCAACATATTTCAGCTTCATGCGGAATCAGTTTCACCTTTTTTCAGGAAGTTGCGTCTGACTGCTGCGAACTGAAGTAGCGGGTGCTAAGGTGCACCGGGAGCGGCTTCCGCCGAGCGGCCCACTTCAGCAGCAGGCATCCTTCTGCATGGTTATGTTTTCAACCTTGGTAGAGACCATCTGATTACAGTAAGCAAAAGGCCAGGCTCAGCCTAAAGGGAAAATGACTGAGTCTGGACTTCTACCCATCTCAGTTTCCTCCCGGAAGTGTTGCTCTGCCGTAAAAGGCTGCAGGGCAGCAAAGGGGTGTCGAGGGCGCCATGTCCGAGAGGGCAATTCTGCACTGCAGCTTAATACATATGAACATTCATACGCTAGAGTCACGTAAGATCTGTCTTCTGACAAGTTCCCACACAGTGGGAGTGTGACCTCGTGGACTTGCTGCCCGAGACAGAGGCCACTGCGGGCGGACATCACCTTAGCCCAGGCTGCAGGTGCCGAGATGGCCCAGAGAGGTCCTCACTGAAACTGCGGAGCACGGGGATGCAGACACCTGATGCGTCCCAACACTGTGGCTCCAGAGGACAACGCGCACACAGAAATGGTCTCAGTGTCTCTTCAACATTAACAGTTCAAGCCTGTGACTCATAAGAATCAGAATTTTTGGATTCACAAGATGTCAGCCATCGCAAAATTTGGCTCATTTACTGTACACCAAGGAAAATGAGGCCAGGGTGATCTAAAGGGGCTCCCAGGTGTGTCACTCACAGGTGGTGGAGAAACCAAGGACCCTGATGTGGAGGCACTGCCCCACTGCGTCTGGAGCAGCCGTCAGCGGTGGGTCACACTGCTTCTCCATCGGGCCCCCCTACAGGCCCTTCCCAGCTGGACGCAGCTCATTCCTGAGCCAACGTGGCTCACCATCCACGGAAGCCAGCTACTCAGTCTGATCATGAAACTACTGGCTCCTGATGTGCGCGGGTGGACGCCAGGCACGGCACACACAGCATGGAGTCGCAACCTTGCAACAGCCCTCTGAGCCTGGCACAGTGCAGACAGAAAAACTGCAGTTCAGAGAGGTTGTGCAACTCACTCAAGTCCTCGCAGCGGTAAGTAGCAGATTGAAGATCTGAGTGTAGGTCTTAAAAAGAAACCAGACAGATGCTTACACACATGCACACATACACATGAATTTCACTTAATATTTTTCTATATATTTTGAATACTGTACTCCTTTTAATACAGTTTGGTTTGGTTTGGTACCAGGAGTCAAATCTAGGACCGTGTGCTTGCCAGGCAGGCGCTGTGCCACTGAGCTATCTCCCTGGGCATTGAATATAATTTTAGTGACATCTTCCCTCCCTTTTTCCTCTTGAGGTATCTGAACTCTGCAGAGGCAAGTTTCTTCTTCTGGGCTGAATGTAACAATAGCATCAGCTTCAAATCCCTTGAACTTGAAATTCAAAGCAGTGCTCTGTCTCTGTAATCTCACATCAGTTGTAACTTGCCGCAGGTTAGAAATGATCTTTTCCTGGAAGGCCTCCTTGGCAGAACGACCTACCTGTGGTTGTGCCTTGCCTGGCCTCCCTCCTGCCCAACACCCGACCCCGCGCTTCCCTAACCTCGCACAGCTTCGCCCTTCCACCATGCTGCGTCTGGCGCCAGCCCCAAACCTAATAGTTGTGCGCTAGCTAGCAGTATACCAGGAAAATGATTCGACGGATTGGTAGTGATTTTCAGTTATCTGTAAATGCAGCCAGGTTAGTTCAAGTGACTCAGCATAATGCTAGTATCTTTTGCCTTTATCTTGCTAACCAAAAGGGAAAATACAGACTGAGAAAAAGTTGTCTCTATAGTAGGTAGGTAATTGTCCCCCATATGTGGGCTGCGGGGGTGGTCAAGAGAGATACAACACAGTGACCTCTGGACACAGGACTGGTCCGTGCAGACAACTCCTCGAGAACACGTCCAGGCTGGACAGCCAGCACGGCTGCGGGACTCACCCTTGGCAAGGCTCCTCAGGGTATCTGCCTCAGCCTGCTGACTCACAAGCCGGACCCCATTTATCCACCCCCGGCCCGCTCTGTACCTTCTGGAGATGTTGAAGGAAATGAATGGCCCCAAAGGCGACTTGCGAGAGAGTAACCTGCATTTGGCTTCCTGGGTAGGAGCGGAAAACAAACGTTCCTGGTGTTTGTGCACTGAAAGCCGGAAGTCTGGGCTCGCAGAAGCCCAACATGCGGCTGTTTCGGCATTGCTGAGCAGCTTCAGATCCCCAGTCTGTAACTCGGCCTTTGGAAAGAGGAGTGGGCTGCAGGCCCCCGAGGCAGGGGCTCTGGCTGCTTGCTTTGCCTGGACGCAGCGTAGCTGCCGGAAGCGCTCAGCCTCGTCATCAGTAAACAGTTTATTCTGCACCTTGTTAATACCCAGCGGCTTCTCATGTAAACTGAATTACCATGCCCCATGGAGCAATTAGCAACTGCAGCTTGCTTCCTGGTGTCTTGCCACAGTTTCTCTGTTTGGTCTCGGTCACAATCATGCAGCAGTTGTGTGTTAGGAAGGAAAGGTAAATAGTGCTTGGCTTCTTAACTTCTATACAGCTGTGCTTGTGGGCACAGGCTTTGTGGCATGGGCAGATGCTGCCCGATGGCTCCTGGCTCCACTGCGTGCCTGCCGTCACTCAGAAGTTCTATGTCCACACAAACTGCAAGCAAAACCTGACCGACACACATGGGACAGCTGGGTAAAACTGCTTATTAGAAAGCAGCCTGTAGTAGGTGCCGAGGGGATCCTATACAGACATGCTGTGATGGGCAGGGAGGAAAGCAGGAGGGGGAGGATTTCTCCTGCTCACCTTCAGTGGGGGTCGACCTTGGGTAATGTTTCCACAGACATAGCTGGGTGAGGCCGGATGACACTTCAGCACCACTGCCGTACCGTCCTGCGCTTCCTGGGCCTCCGCGGTGGAATTCCATGCTGTGTGCAGTGACCATGCTTGCCTCCTCCTCTCTTGCCCCTACCCTCTGTCACCATGCCTGCAGTGTGATGCAGGTTTAGTAAGCATTTATGGAGGCAGAAGTCGGCCCACAATCAACTTCCCTTTCTTTCCTTTCCATTCTCATCCTAGGAGGAATTCGTGTTCTCCTCCTGCCCACTTCTATCGGCCTCGTACTTGCCTCCAGTCTTAGAACCTCGAGGGCTGCTGAGTGCAAGAGATGAATTCTTAGAGCAGAATTTCAACATCCAGGCATGGGCTGGCCCCTCCTGTGTGCCTCAGCCTGAGTCATCTGAACATGATGAAATCGGGAATCGCCATTCGTCATGTTGCATATGACAAAGAGACTCACAGTGGAGAAGCGCTACCTGGGGTCCCCCAGCCCTGCGCAGGGACTCCAGGATGTGCGCTCCTGCACATCCCTCCTCACACGGCTTCTTCAGCAGCTCAGCAATGAAGCTATTAGATCGCGGCTCTGTTTTGCTCCACAGCACGTGAAAGGCAGTGGTGGCAGCTCTCCTTGGAGACACCACAGCTCCCGGTGCATACAGGAAAATGGCCGGGCGCAGATGGGGGTCTTGACTTTTAGACTGTAGCAAGTGCAAAGAGGAAGGGCAGAAGGGGTGACAGAGCATGAACCTCAGGCACTGGAGCTGCTCACGTAGGCGTAACTCTTCTCTGAGTAGTTCCATTCTGATTTGGGCTATTTCCATGCACTGCCAGCCACTTGGTGAGGAAGCAGTGTGGGCCACACAGGCTCATGCCATGGCTTAGCTGGGAAGGCGTGGCTTCTGCCGTGTGGCTATTCTTGCCATTACTGGCATCGGAGTGTGTAGCTATGAACTAGAACCCTTGCTCTTTCTCGGGCTTTCGGTCTCCAAGACCTGTGAAAACCGGCTTAATGAACAACCAGGCTTGGTTCTGGTGGCCCATCAGGGCTGCAGCCATCTAGCGTAGCTGAAGGGATCGCTTTCTTTCTTCTTTTGGTTTGGTACCAGGAGTTAAACTCAGGACCACCTGCTTGCCAGGCAGGTGCTGTGCCACATTCTCTACCCCTCTGAATGCCCATTGCTTAGACTATTTACTTCTGGCGCAGGGTTCAAATCCACATTGGCCAACAGCTTAGGTGTCATTGAACACTTGTCAAAGATTATCAGAAGCAGAGGGCAAGCAGAGGCCTGGCGCCCGGCCACGAGGCACTGATGGGGAGCAGGAACGCGCTCCCCACCTGCCTGCCTGCGCCCAGCAGCCACATGCTCCGAGGTCTCCGCCTGGGGAAGTTAGAAAGCTAGCAGTCTGCAGAAAGGGACTTTCAGGAATTTAGACTGGAAAAACATCTTAGCAAACTTTAAATTTAGTAGTTTCATTCATGAAGGAGCTAAGAATATCTTATTCTTTTAAATAAAAAAGGAAATAAAGCCTAAACACATTCAGGCATTTTCTAAACCAAGCTTGAATAAATGGCATTAGCTTCTACTCATTTCATAAAAGCATAACTCGTACCAGAAATGACCGCGAGCACCTTTGGGCCCTGTCTGCGTCCTGCCTTCTGCCTTTCCAGGCTCACCCACCTGTCTCCTCTGCCACAGCCTTCCTTGCGTGACCACAGACACTGCTTCTGCAGGTCTGAGCCCCTCGCCAGGCAGATTAGCGCTCCGTGTGTCTGTGTCCCTAGTGGCCCTGCTGCATCAAATGCACGGGAAGAAGGTCACTGCGCACGGGGCAGTGAGAGCCCTGCACTGGGTGCACATCTTCTGTTACTATGAAATTCAATTGCTTATCCTGTTACTGCCACTCCAGCTTCTGTCTGGCAGCTGAGAGGCCCCCAGGCTGAGAGGGGTGATCACCACCCCCCCTCCCATGCTGGGCTCTGCGCTGTGCACTGGGAGCAGATGACCCTGCATGAGGAAGCCCACATCTCTGCAGAAGGGTGGGCCCACAGGGCCATGCAAGCAGCGCAAGGCCACCAGTGCCACACTGGGTGATGCTGGGAAGCACCGCAGCTGGCTTCGAGGGGCTGTGTGTTCTCAGAGGTGGAGACGGCGATGGAAGGTGAGGCGCAGTCCCATCACAGCCTGGCCACTCTCCTGCAGGGTAGGTGGCCAAACAAGCACACCGGATCGCCCACCCCAGCTTCAAATGGCCGGCCCCTCTGGGCTCCAGAGCAGCGCCAAAACAGCCACAGCTCGCTGCTGGCCAGCCACCCCTGTCGTTCTGCGTCTCAGGGGGCTGTTGTCATCTCTGTCTCAGCAGAGGACCTCCCCTCCCGGGCTTCGCCTGACTTCTCAGCTGGCTGGGTTAACTCCCCGGAGACACCTCCCCAGGTCCCACCCCCATTTCCACGCGCTCCAGATCAGGCATTAGAAAACGTTGCCCCAGTGTCCAGCTTCTAAACACGCCAGGCTTCTCTTGCAGCTCCTCGGCGGTTACTGAGGTATGAAAGTCTCTGCCAGTGAGTGTGTGTGCGTCAGGTGGAGCACTGGACCATTCCTCTGGGCCAGCGAGCGAGGGTGCGCCTCCTGGGGCTCCTCCCAGGGCTCTGCTCCCAGGGTTCCAAGAGACAGAGGCTTGCTGCCACACTATTCTGCCGTGGCATTCCTGCCTCAGCCCGGCTGCCTGTAGACTGAATCTTCTGAGCCAAATAGTCCGCCTCTTCCTTAAAATTGTGTGTGCACTTCACCCTGCCACAAGAAAGTTGGCAAACACATGTGTGGGCCCATAATCCAAATTTTCCGTTTCTTTGCCTTTGATCTGGAAGGCCTTAATCAGACCGTGGACCTCGTGGGGCAGCAAGCAAGCAAGTCTCGCGTGGCCCCGCTCCTAGGTCACTGAGGGCACACACAGCGAAGAGGTGGAAGCCTCAGTGGATCCTCCTGTGGACCTTCTGTGTCTGACCTCCAGCTTCTGTAATCAGTCCTTTCCCCATGGGATCTGCCTTAGGATAGCTCTGAGAACACTTGAGATTGTCCTTAGATCACCAAGGGGGTGTGGGTTAGGCATCACGAAGCTTGGCTCGAGTGTTCTCTGAAGGGGCAAACTGGAGACTCCATGACTCTCCAGGCAAAAGTCACTGGCTCTTCTTGCCATCCCACATAACCGTGTGACCTTCTGGCTCCCAGAATTGGGGGGCCTCGTGCACACCAACCCCTGGGCCTGCACAGTGGGGCCGTCGGCGCTCTAAGGCCTCAGTGTCTGGCTGAGACACATCCTGCGGCAGAATTGCTAGCAAGCCTGGGCAGTTCCTGCGCAAGGAGCACAGAAGCAACCAACTGCGATGTTTGGACAGGCCTGGGAATGTCCAGTGACTGAGTGCAGCGGGAAAGTCGCCTTGCCCGCCAGTGGTTCACAACCCAGGGGACTCTGACATGCCACATTCTGGAGCCGGTTGGAGGCAGAGGAAAGAAAAAGAACAACTGTTAAAAGGCCAATAAACCATCCTTCTGCTTCCGCTTCTCAGCCATGGAGGAAATCACCTTTCTCTCTGGTCCTGGGGTCTGTATAAAGGAAGACCAGGACTCTAATCCAGGGTGGGCACGTGATTCAGTCCTGAGTAGTCTATCTTCCTGGCCAGAGAAACTATCTTAGAACAACGTGCTCATGACCCAGGTAGAGCCAACCTGGTACTTTTGCAAGAAATACTGGGAAGAATGGGGAAACTGAAGAGAAAATGGGTAGGACAGAAACAACTTTCAGGTATTTCATCAACAGAGAGGGTTGCAGAGCGGAGCATTCTGAGGAGACGATTCGGGCCCTGATCGAGCCTTACCTGAGCACCATCTCTCTGAAATGAGCCAAGGAGTGGCTATTTTTGCTTATGAGTGTCAGGTTTTCAGCCCTGTGACTCAGAATCCTGCCTAGTAGAAGAGATGTTTACACATTCAGATTGTGTCCTTGAGACAGAATGTTATTACTGGTAGATGTTTGGGATTCCTCCTTCTGAGGGGAATTCTCTGCCTTTCCTTTAGCTTGTGCTTCATCTTGACACTTTTGCTGTGATAGTGTGTGTTGGCCCCTTCCTGAGGCAGAGACGCACGGAGACTTCTGGGTCCGTGAGTTCAAAGGCGGCTAGCTGGGCGGCCCTCGGCTGGGGCTAGCATCTGTTCATCAGTTGTGCGTATTTGCCTCAGGATCAATGAATGCTAAGGCAAGACGGGCCCTCAGGCCATCTGATCAGGCTTCTCATAGACAGAAGGGCAGCAGAACCACGAAGTGTGTGACTCGGTGGCCGAGACACGGGGCACTTGCTCCCACACCCCACCCCTGGCCCTGGCATGAGCTGTCCTATTTCCCCACAGAAGAGAGACCACGACGCAACAATTCCCTCGAAGAAAACTGGCAGAGCTGCGACTGGCTGGAGAGGCCACGCTGAGGTAGCCAGGAAGCTGGCCCAGAGTCGGGAGAGTCCCACGTGACCTCTGACAAGTGGCTTGGTCTCATGAGGCCTGCTTCTGGTTTGGGAGACAATGGGCAGAGCTGGCTCTTTCCATCTCACAAGGACGCTGTGACAGTCAGGCAGTAAGTCAAGAGTGGAGGTGCTCTATAAGCTGCGAGGCAGGATTCTTGGCGCAGCCCTTGCGTCCTCTGCGGGGTCCACACGCAGCAGTTACGTGCTGCGCGCCCAGCAGCCACCGCAACACGCAGCGGGTGCCACAGTCTGCCTTGTCAGGACCTTTCCTCATGAGCTCAAAGTCACCTCCATCGCGTGCCAGCCTCCTGCACGGCCCAGGCCAGCAGCCCGGGCGCTCGCCGGGCATCCGGGGCACCCACTCATATCTTGACCGTGACCAAGGTGGTTAAAACAAATAAACAGATCATAAGAAGAGGTGAACGGAGGCTTGAGGGCATACTCTGTAGTACTCTCCCTTGGAGAGGGATTTAGACATGTCTCCTTCCTCTCACCAATCCAGAGTTTGTACTTCTAGGCCCTTAAGTAAGAAGGAACCGCGAGCAGACGTATGCAAATCCGTGGCTTTAAAAACATTAATTTAGTTTCTGAATTATTTATAGCATCTCAACGTTTGAAACACCTTAAACATCCCTCCGTGTGGAGCTGGCTGTCAAGGGTGGTGTTTCCACCAGCAGCGCTGGAAAGGGCTGGGCTGCAGCCGGGTCCCTGCAGAGGTCTGCCCTCCACTGCTCTCTGACAGGAAGACAGCAGCAGGGGAGGGGCAGCAGGGGAGGAGCAGCAGGGGAGGGGCAGCCGGGGAGGGGCAGCAGGGGAGGGGCAGCCGGGGAGGGGCAGCCGGGGAGGGGCAGCAGGGGAGGGGCAGCGCCGGGATCTCGCACACTGCTATCCATTGTCACCAAAATGCTACACCCTTAAAATAGGTACAACTTACTGTCAGGATTTACTCAAAATGGGTGAATTTTAATCTGCACATTTCATGTTCAATCAAATTTACTCAAGTGGAAAAAAACTAACTCTTCGAAATACATTTATTGATTTGAGAAATTTTTGTTTATTAAAAAATGAATCCCAAAATGACTGCACATGAACACGTGAATATAAAAGGATACACTCTAAAATATTTTTAAACATTGTGAAAAGCAGCTCTAGAAATTATTTTTATTGTCCTTTTTTTTTTTCTTTTTGCACCAGGAATTGAACTCAGGACCTTGCACTCACTAAGCAAGCACTTGGGCCACTGAGCTATATCCTGGACCCTTTTTATTGTTTTTGTAAACTAATTTTTTTACTGGAAAAATTAAAACAATATCCTGATTTCAAAAATCATGGTACAAATGGGATACATGATAAAACAACTCTTGCTTCTTCAAGGAACCACAGTTTAACAATTTCTTGACTGTTCTTCAAAACCTTTATTTGCATACACAAATACGTATGTAGATATATTAATTTTTAAGTAAGTAGCCCTTGAGCACAAAATGGAAGCAAACTGAATAGACTGATGAGCAAATTGGTTTTATTTCTAAATTTGTCTTCAGCCACTCTGTGCCTTACAAGCACCCATAAATAAATCTATGCCGTGCTTGAGCAAATGCCAAGTGTCCCATCACAGAGCTGTCCTAGAACTCATTTAACAAAGTCCCTTCCAGGGACTGCTGAGATGGTCTTCACACTGGCAGGCCTCAAGCCCTGCCCTCCTCTGGCCCAGGGGCAAGCATTGCTGAAGCACCCTGGGAGCTCTAGATGTGTGCATCACTGTCTTCATTCGGGTTCCCAGGCTGAACGTTTGCTGAAATTCCACATTACATGATAAGCTACTTTCAAATGGCAGCAGAGAACGCCCGGCTTGTTCAGAAGTCCTCGTGATGCTCTGCTGTGCTTTCCGGGACCCAGGAGGAAAGGGCCCTGTGTGTCGTGCCCGAAGGACACATTATTGCTGCTCTGCCAGAATTGAGGGGAGGGAGGGTGGCTGAGGTCTGCAAGAGCAGCCCCAGTGTACGGTCCCCCTTATCGTGCCAGGGGATCTCAGGGCTCTTTCCCAGCAATGCATGCCCACTTAATAGAGCACCAGCAAAGACAAGCCCTTGGCAGGGGAAACGCAGGGCCAGGGCATCAAGAGGGGTGCAAGAGGCAAATGGGCAACCCCCCCTAAAACATTCAGGGCCTGCTGGAAGCAGCACAGCAGGCCTGGCAGAGGCAGGGCAGGAGCTGAATTTGCCCAACGAAGGCAAGAAAAGTTTGGACTGAGCTTCCACAGAGCCTCTGCTTCAGACAGGCAGCTCACAGGTATGCCAAAGCCTGATTACTAAGCAATGCCAGTAAGCCAGGGTTGAGTGGCCTTCAAGTGACAGACGGGTCTCTCTCAGCTGGGGTCTGTGTAGATACCTGCTAATCTGTCTTCAGGGATAACTTCCAAAAGGGGCATGAAAGCCATTGTCCAAACAGATGGAAGTGAAAGCATGCTTGCCACATTTCCTCAAGGGACAGGGCGGATCCTGGCAACTGCTCTCGAGGGGCAGGAGAAGAGTCTGCACAGGTCACCTAGACACTGGATTAGAATTAAAATAACATGGTCTGACTAATCATTTTCCACTCCTTTTTACATTCTCTAGGCTGATAGACATTTTCAATTTGTTTAAAAAAATTGTTGTTTTTCTTTATGGTCCCACCTCCAAAAACTGTTTGGTTTCAGTGTTAACACTGATACCAGAACCTAATCTGAGAAGCTTAAGTTATTTGAGGAAATAACTCAGGTATTAGGTGACTCCAGAGGCCAAAGTAGGGGAGCACACAGAGGTCTGACCGTAGCTGACGGGGTGAAGAGTCAAGCACTGGGATGCCTTCTGAGATGTGTGAGGAGAGCCGTGAGCCGCAGAGGTCCTCTCCATTTAAAGTGTCTAAGGCCAGATAAAGCAGAAAGCAGTTTCCTTCCCACTAGGCATGTCTCAGGTACTGGACAGACACATGGGCCTCCTCACTCCTATAGACAGTGCACATCGAGAACACGGGTTTCTCCCTAGAAAGTTTTGGGCCAGCACTGGATCAGATCTTGGAAATCATCACCAAAGGCTCATCTGGCCTGCCCAGTATTTCTGAACACCACCTGTACATACTTCCATCGTATTTTCTGCCTCAGGGTACCACACTGTGAAAGAACAAGAATGGCTGCCATTAGTCTAGCTGGAAGCTCTCGGGGCCAGAGATGACGTCCTACCTTCCATGCCCGACATGGCACCAGGAACAGTTTGCTCTCACTGCTTACTGACTAACGACGGGTACAGGGCAGGGTGTGACGAGGCTGGCTGGGGGACTGAGTGGGGCATGTCACTTACAAGAGCCCAGGACAGCGCAGACCCCTGCATGCAGAATTTCTCTTGAGCCCCCACAAGACGCTGATGGCATAAGGAAGAGCGGCTGCCACGGGGAGCCACTACCAGGAGTTCCCGTGATGACCTACACAGCAGTGCTTCTCCAACACTGTGTGTACTTTCACTTTTCCCCTCTCTGTCTCTTGTTCAGTCCAAGTTCACTCTGCAGAGCTGGTTCTCTGATACTCATTTACCCCTCACTTTTCAAATAAACTTTTGGCACCATTTTTGCCTTGGCTTGTCCAATTCTTTGTTTGAAGACAAGAAGGACCTAGAATACTTTTCACTGTTGAGTCATTTGTAAAGGAATCACCCAAAAACACGATTAAGATAATAAGGAAAGAACAAAACAGAACTCTAAGTGGAGGCCTGCAACTCCCACCTTTCAAGGTGTTCCTACAGTCACATGGTGAAAGGGATTCCTGCCAACATAATTAGGGTTTCTAATCTTGAAATGAGACGACTATCTGGGTGGCTCCAGCCCAGGTGTGTGTGTTTTCTAAGAGCACAGAGCATCTTTCAGCTGGTGACAGACGAGGGAGTCGGGGAAATTCAGAGCAGGAGGAGGGACACTTCACTGCTGCTCCAAGCAGGACAAGGTCATGCGGAAACGCCCAGTGGGACCTGTCCTCCAGGACCAGGCTGGCGCAGGAGCAGGCAGCAGTGGGCTGCAGGAGACGCCACCTCACAGCTGAGAGCAGCTTCTCCCAGCACTTGGAACAGGCTCGGAACCTCCAGAGAAGACCCCACTGGGCCAACACCTGGCTTCAGCCTTTTGAGACCCAAGTAAAGAACCTCTCTGAGCCCACTCAGACTTCAGAACAAAAGAACTGATAGGAAAGAGCATGATTTTCACACTCTAAGTTGGTGATGTTTCCTCTATAGCAGTGGAGAACTGAAAATCAAGAATGGAGGAGGGAGTTGGAGAGAAAGAGGCCTGGGCAGACTCAGAACTGGGTGAGGGAGGCAGGGAAGAGATCAGGCAAGGCAAGGAGAGAGAGATAGAGACAGAGTAGACTGTTCATGCTGAAGGGAAGGCTCAGGCAGTGTAGAAGCACACCTGAGGGGACCTGACACTGCCTCGGATGCACCGAGGGACAGGAAGAAAGCTGGACAGATTGCCTTGTCTCACCATACACCAACGGACATAGTGAAGATGGCAGGGAGAAGGCCCGTGACCACAAAGATGGCCCTTGTCAAGTCTAGGAGACAGGTATGCACAGGCCTTTCCTCAGAGACCTCTGGGGGGGCACCCCAAAACCTTGATTCAGGGCTTCTGAGCTCTAGACTGTGTCAGAAGGCTGTGATGTTTAAGCCACCTGCACTATGGGGCATTTCCCCCAACATCTCTTAGGTACTTACACCAAAATCTCAGTGTGCCAGGGATGCCACAGCAAGCACCATAGGCCGGGTGACTTAATCTCTTTCTGTCTTGCTCTGTCTGTCTGTCTCTCTCCCTCTCTCTTTCTCTGTTGATGCTAGAAGTATAGGGCTATGAGGACAGGTCTATTCTGGGTCTCCTGGGGTGGTGGTTAAGCTTAATTATCAGTGTGGTTGGCTTGCCAGCCATCTGGTGGCCATACCGCACCTTCCTGGGTGTCTCCACGTGGGTCATGAAGGTGTGACCTTGGTGTCGACATCTGGCCCTGGCACCTTCCTCCTCCTGTCCCCTGCTCAGTCTCCCTGCTGCCATGAGGAAACAACCTTGCCTGTCCACACCACTGCTTCTGCCTCAGAACCAGCCCATCATGGACTAAACCCCTTCAAGCCATGAGCCAAAGGAAGCTGTGCCTTAAGATGAGGGCGCTGGATGTTTACAGTACAGCCAGCTTGGCTATGGCTGCCTCCTCCCACATCTCCATGGGTCATCTGCTACTGGGTGCCGTCTGTCCAGATTCCCCTTTTCCTTAAGAATGCCCATCAGAGGGATGAGGGCCCGCCATAGCCATCTCACCTGAACTTATTGCCTCCATAGCAACCCACTTCCCAATAAGCTAACACCCAGGCTTAGAGGCTCACATCTTCAGCGTATAAAGCTTTGAAACACATTCATTTTAAGGGCAGTATGTAACCGCTGAGACTACCTGAGGCTGCGAATGAGGCCTGGAGTGAACAAAGCCTGTGCTGGGGGGAGGTACGGAGGCCTGCCTCAGTCATTCGAGTTCCAGGGCCCTGGCAAGCCCATCAACCTTCATCTTCAGCACAGCCTCCTGTAACGCTCACCCATTGGACTTGACCTTATTCTACCATCTTGCATTTACTGAGCACCTAGAGCTCTATGGACTGCTGAGCGACACGAGACAATTTCATTCACCAATCATCTTCTGTAAGGCAGGCACTGTGCTAAGTGACAAGGACACAGAAATGGGCCTGGAGGAGCCCTCGGCCTTGAGGCGCTTGTGTCTGTGGATATCAGAGGTTTCCTTTGGCACATGAAAGAAAATCATTTCCTCACTTGTGGAGCTGTTCAGACATGGGCTTGTCTCACTGCGAGCGAGCTCACTTCACGAACTCGGCAGGACTGTAAGCATTCTGGGAGCGGAAGGGCAAGAGCTGAGCTGGGGCAGCGAGAAGGAGCTGGCAACGGAGCATGGCCAGGTCAGGCACTCCCGGGCGTCTGCAGGGCCAGTCGTAATCCCAGCAGAATGTGGAGAAGCTCCCGTCAAGATCTACGGGCAGTGACAAAAAACCCCACTGCTTCAGCTGTGATAACTCTGGGGAATTTCTCTGTTTTGTTTGTTATTTTGTGTCTAAGAATAGTGAAACCACGTACACCAAAAATGACACCGAAAGCTTTCTTAACCTCCACTCATGGGCATCAAAGCCATGCCAGCCTGTGTGCATGGAGAGCACCGGAGTCTTTATACTCAGAGTTAATGGCCAGTCCTGGCAAATACAGAACTGTAAGCAGAGCAAGCATCGGGCAAGGTCGCGGCAGGACTTGGAGCTGGAGGGTTGCAAGGGGCCGGGCTCCTTCTAACGACTGCTGAGCAGAGAAGATAAGCGATCTCTGTCTTGGTTACAGACTTGGAGGTAAGCGGGGCCCATTACAGGATAACTTGAGGAACAGCGGTGCTGGTGACAAGGCTAAGGCAGCGGCCACAGCGCTGCTCTCCGACCTCCCCTGGCCTTGGGCCCAGCCAGCCTCCTCCAAGCCCGGCCTTCTGGCTTGACTGCTTCCAGCTGTGACCGCAGGTCAGCCTTGTACCTGCGGTCTCCCCAGAGAAGCACCAGCCTCCGGCCTCTGGAGACGTGACAGCAAGTGCTTCGTGGGTACTCAGCCATGGTCGCTGCACCAGCCTTGGGCCAGGCCACCCCAAACTGCGGACAGATTGAAGGGGTCTTTGCCATTTACTGGAAGCTCATGCTGACTGGGAAGACGTATTGGGGCCAGTGATTGTAAAATAATAAATACAGAAGATGTGGAGTTCACTCCCAACTCACAAAAAACCACCTGGCAAGGTTGGAGGGCAAATCTAAACACAGAACCTTCTAAAGACAAACAGAAAAACTGCCATGTTCTTGTCATCCCGGCCCGGCTACGTATAAACACTCTTCCAGCCAACCGTCAATTGTAGCTAATTTTCCCCACGGGACTTCTACAGCGATCTGGAAGTAAAGCCCTTTATTGATTCAAACAGACAACAGAGGGTCATTTTTTTTTGCCACCTGGAACACACAGGGTCAGAGGGCTGGAAGTCACTCGAGCAGAGGTCATCTCCTGGATTGCAAGCAGTCTGTGATCACAGCACGCACCTCCTGCTATCTTCCTTCTCCGACCCTGATTCCAAAGTCTATTTTTGGCTGCACTTTTAAGTAGATAACTATGTATGATTATATGCTACTGGACCCGCGAGCGGCTGAAGAGGGTACAATACAGCCCTCCCTGGCAGGATTGTGAAGCCATTCTGGCCTGGCTGGAGCTGATCCCATGCTGACCCTCCCTCCAGCACCCATCAAAATAACAAATGGCGCGACTTCTCTCTAGCGATGCTGCTCCGGGTAGCAATGTGCTGGGCTCGGGAGTTTGTGTCTCTCTCTGATTAACAGGCACTCCAGCCTCGCAGTACTCATGCTGTTTTCTTTAGATTAGGAGGGGAGCTTGGTGTCTGGGGCTGCGACTGGGGGAGAGGATGGGCTTCCCGGACTCGGGTGGGAGGAGGCCGTGGCGGTTTCCCCTTCTCTTGCCGTCTGCCTGATAGTACAGCGGGCTGCTGGCCATGTGGGTGAGGGTCACATCAGCCTGGGTTGTGTCTCTTGTTCAGCAAAAGGGGAAACAACCTAATGCTTGTGAGCCTCGGCTCCTCTGTGCGGTGCAGCAGCAATCCTGAGCCCAGCGCACAGGGATGGCGTGGGCTCCAGACCTAACAAGGCTGGAGGAATCACGAGCCAAGAATCGTGAGCCAAGAGCCTATGGCTGGCAGACCGCTGCCCAACGGTGCTGCTCGGGGTCTCTCATGACCCAGGGGACATCAGGTCAAGCCCCAAGCGAGCCCTCCGTGTCACCACGGCTCACTAGACACTGAAGCGCAGCCAGCTGCCTCAGAAGGCAGAGCCACCTCCAGGTCTCCACCAGGCGCGAGCAGGGAGCCCCGGGAGCACAAGCAGTCACACGGTCACGGGACAGCTCTCCCGGGCTGAACTAGCAACAGTGCCTACAAATGCGTGGCCTAATTTCCAGAAGGAAGCATGGTAAATTCTGGGGAATTCCTGTTGCTCCCAGGAATAGGAACTTGTCAAAACAGCTCAGAGATTCCGAGCCTGGTCTCAGCAGCTCCAGCACCTAGGAACATGCCAGCAAGGGAAACTCCTGTCCCTACTCCAGGCCTGAACATCAGAAACAGTGAGGCTGAACCCTGAGAACTTGTGTCAGGGCAGCCTGCCTCGCCGGGAGCTGGGCACAGACGAGAGGGAGAGAAGCAGTTTCCTCCTTCAGCTCTTTCGCTAAAAGCCTGCGTGCTGGATCCTTTCCTCATCTCTCCAGTCCCACAGCTGGTCTCATGAGCCTGACCCACGCCTAGAAGAAGTCCTTGAGGAGGCCCAAGCAAGCTCAGCTTTGCTAGCAGTGTGGTTAGTGGAAAAGCCATCGAGGAGGCCTCAGAAGGTGCCATGCACAGCCCCCGTGCCCTAGTCTAGCCCACTTCACTGCCCCCGAAGTGCCCTGTTAGTGGAGGCTGGAAATCAGTGCAGGGTGGGCTTCTCCACCCTGTGGACCCTGCAGCCATGAGTGGAAGGCCAAGCGTGAGCTCCACGCTGGCACTGTGGAGCTGACCTCATACCTGTCCTGCCTCCAGTGCCCATCAAAATAACACAGTGCCACTTCTCTAAGCAATGCTGCCCTGGATAGCAATGTGCTACGGTAGGGGTCTGCACCTCTCACATGGCTGTGCTGTCGTGAGGAGCACACAGGCTGCCAGATTTGGCTAGGGGGACGCTGTGAAGGCCACACTGCAGTGCACACACCTCGTCTTCTCCACCTTGGCCTGCTCACCTTCGGCTGGCAGCAGCCTCTGAGTCTGACTGGCTCCACTCCTCACTCCAGGGTGGGCCCCACCTGACCTGGAGGTGGGCCCTGGCCTGCCAGTACCACAGCCACTGGCTCGCAGATTCAGCCCTGCTGCTTGGAACAGTTCCCCCCTGATGGTAAGACAGGGGCAGCCCAGCAGGGAAGTGACACTGGAGGTGGGAGCCGCCTGCGCCCTCGTAAGACAGCTCAGACGGGGCTGACACACAGGCTTCCAAATGCCAGTGCTGTCACAGTCAGTAGTACTCCTCCTCCCATTGCCTACATGCTGTGGTAGACGAGATATCTGCAAGAACATCTGAACAGACACCCAGAAAAGGAAGAATTAACTTTCAACAGAGAGCAGAGATAAAGAAACATACTCAAGAATTTCCAAAGCAAATCAAGAAAGAATCGAGGAGAAAAATGAGAAACAAACAGTTGTAGGTGGGGTAGTATGATCCTTAACAATGACAACCTTGAGACATTAATTCAGAGTAACTCCCACCACCCCTTGCGCAAGGCCTCGGAAGCTTTTGAGATGAGAGTGAAATAAAGCAGAGGGGAGGGAGAGGCCCTTCTGGGCGCGAGAGAGACCTCCGAGCCAGTGGAGCTGGGGAGGAAAGGCCAGAGGCAGCCCGTGTGCTCCTCACGACAGCACAGCCATGTGACAGGCGCAGACCCCTACCGTAGCACATTGCTATCCAGAGCAGCACTGCCGAGAGAAGTCCCACCGTGTGTTATTTTGATGGGCACTGGAGGCAGGACAGAGAGAAGAAGCGTGCTGGGGACACAGGCACTAAAAGTGACTGCAAACGCGCTTCTGGATTAGGTGACAGGGGCTCCCGGGCAGGTCAGGAGCGGGTCCCACAGGCCCTGCAGGCCTCGTAGGCCTTGCAGGAAGTGTTGGTCTTTACTCCAGGAGCAGCAGGAAGCTACAAATGGAGCCGCAGGACCCGAGTAGGCGGGGGCTCTTTTTTTCTTTTGGCATCTGGGCAAAATCTGTCATATCCAACATTTTTTCCAACATTTTTAAAGTACTTGCACTGAGGAAAGCACTGCGCTTTGAGCTGTATAGACAGCATCTCACTTCGTGCATAAGTGAGCCCTCTGGTGGGATCCTTCTCTCCCCTGACTAGCACACACACTGGAATCTGATTGCCTGCCCCAAGACAGCCACCTTGTGAGCGGGAATGCCACTTCTCAGCCCTGGCTGCTTGACTCGACTGTCTTGGTCACCATGACGAGACACTTATATATATCTTTTCAGACCTAATTTTGAAATCAAGGACGAGGCCTCTCTGGAGGCTGTCTCTGCACCTCTCCCCTTCCCTTTAGCTTCATTGGTTTTTTTTTTTTTTTTTTTTGCGGAACTAGGGATTGAACTCAGGCCCTTGTGCTTGCCAGGCA
>NDGM010415724.1:0-14711 GCA_002564305.1 Octomys mimax | reverse complement strand
TTTGTACTAATAGTGTTTGGGCAGGATATCACGTCTGCATCTTGTACTATGAATAACTACTACGAAGACCACAATATGCAATGTATTAGTTATTGAAACTGTCCTACTAACCTGTTTTGAAACTGTCTCATTGCTATCTCAATAAAATTAATAAAAAAATAAATAAAAAATCCTAAACAACATTGAATGATCCCTCTTAAATATATATTAGGCAGTGACCATTTGCAAATCACTTTAATATCTAGAGTCATGCACCTTCACAAATTCCCGTAAGGTAGTAGAGCAGCTATTTTCATCCACTTTTTAAGGGAACCAAGATGAAAGCCATAGAGCAGGGCTCTGGTCGTCTGGCTGCCACACTCCTGCATGCTTTTGTGTGTTTCCCACAAGGCTCCACAGGCTCTTGGAGAAGTCAAACCGCACACCACAGAGGAGGCGGAGGTGGGCTGGGTTTAGCTCTGAGCCTGGAAAGAGATGAACTGCAGGTAATGAGTAATTCGTTACTATTAACAACTTCGAAAATAAATACTGGAGAAATAGATAAAGTTCACAAATTTCATAACAAAAGCCATCATGTTCTTGAGGGGCAGGGCCTCCGGAGGCCAAACATATTTGTTGGTTACCATAGCAACCATGAACCACCATCCATCCCTTTGACCTCTTCTGAAGTCGCTTTTTATTCAAGATTTCCAAGCCTGCAAAGAACAGATTGCTCAACTGGCTTTAGCATCTTTTCGCACTTTGCTGTGCCTTCTCTGCGGTCGTCCACAGGTTCAGTACCCGAGAAAAATAAAGCATCCGCGTGACTACCGCGAAGCTGAGCTGCAAAGTCGCGCAGCTGCTGGGTCTGTCTGAAGCCAGTGGCCTGCTCAGTGGGCCACCAAGCAATTCTGATTGCCGTCTGTCTCCTGGAAGTTTATGGTAGGAAATAAGTGAAGAAAATCCATATTCCCAGAGGAATAGGTGTGGCACTCTAAAATAGAAAGACTCCAAAAGAAAATAGTTTGTAACATTCGGGACCTCAGGGCAGCCTCGGCAGAGGGGCCCCGTCTTCTCCCTTCTCCCTCTCCCTCATCCGTCATCCCTCATTCGTAGCACGGCCTCTCTCTCATCCCCCAGAGGCATTCCCAGCACCCCATCACACACGCAGAGGGTGAGCCTCTGTGTTCTGCTTCCACCTTTATGCCTTTTCACTCCAATTTTAGAAGAAAATGCTGTCTCCTTGAGCAATATGCAAGTGAGGGGGGACCCACTTTGACCAGGGAATTTCCTCTGCTTCTACCCCAAGCCTGGCCTCAGTTCAAACTCTTTCTCCATGATTGAGGTCTAGGGATGAAGCGGAGGTAAGCAAGGGAAACATGAGAGCTCCCGGACTGTGCTGTCCCGCCTGCGTCCCAGAACCAAATCCACTTGCCTCTGCTTACAACCTCCAGGGATTAGAGCTCTGCCCCACCGTGCTATGAGACCAGCCTTACCTTTCCCACAGCTGCTGGCAAATGAGATCCGAAGACGGCCAATGCATTGGGTGGGAATGATTACCCAACACCACGTGTTATTGCTGAAAGAACAATGTGCTCGAGTCAGAACATCAGGATCAGAACGCAGTACTGAATCTTCCAGTTGTTAATTATGCGTCTGACTTTAATAGTTTCTGGCTGTTTTCCTCTTCAGGATAACAACTGCTGCAAAGCGCTCTGTGCACACGTGTTATTAATATAGCACTATCAGGGAATGCCCTTGATGCTGATTATAAATGCCGGAGAAATAAAGTAAGGTGAGAAAAACAAAGTGTGGCTGGCTGAATAAAAAAAAATAAAATAATACATCAGAAAATGGCTTGCAAGGTATGCCAATATGGTAACAATTAGGTATCTATTAAATCAGTGCCCCATTAAGGCTGTTGATACTTTACCACAGTTTCAGTTGGATCTATGCAGGGGTCGTTTCCTCACAGTCAAAACAAAACAAAACAGAAAGGATCACCAGTGCCCTTCCCCTGGAAGAGGGGAAAGGGCGTTTCTACTGTGCTTTGGGCCAGAGGCTCCTGAGTTGGCCATCTCCCCATTTGGGCTTTCTTTTTCACTCCCTGCTACACGCCCCTTCCAGCTTTGTTGATTCATGGATTACCCTGTTTGCTTGGGGACCAGGCCTGAGTGAAGGGAGGTTGGACCTGACCGAGATGGAGAATGAGCTGGCTAAGCAGAAGGGAGCTGACAAATGCCCCCTCCAACTGGCCTGGGGTGCAGGTGGGTGCAAGGTCACCCTGGGAATGGACAAGGAGATGGGCGGGGAGGCGCTCTGTGCACTTGAATGCTCCATGCCAGGAAGAGGCATTCGGGGGATGAGTGTGGGATTGCAGAAGAAAGGGTAGTAACACAGCAAAGGTCAGAGGCCAAGGGATTCCCCCCAAGAAAGTCCCAGTGAAACGGCTGAGGTCAGCAGGCCTTCCCATCAGCCCAGGTCTCTGGCTGGCTCCTTCCTGAGAGCCCCCTACACTGACAAGACTCTGCCTGGGACCCCTAGTAGGGCTCAGAAAAGTAAACCAGGTTGGAAGAAGCTATCAGGCCAGAAGGCAGAGTTCAAAGGGAAACCATGTCTTTGCTTTTGAAGTTAAAATCACAAATCGTGCAAGTATCTCCCAAAAGATCGAGTCTGAGTCGAATCCACTGTGGTCCTCACAATGGCAATGTTAGGCCCGAGTTCAGAACTGAAGATTTGTCCGAGTTGGTCAGAAGAGGCTGAATGTGAAGACCTGAGGCAGTGTCTTGAGGAAAGTGGGATTTCTTGCTTGTGTGGGTCAGTGTCAGGGCCCTAGGACAGTAGGCTTGGGAGAAGTGTGGTCTCCCACAGCCAATAGGAGAACAGAGGTCGCAGCGTAAGGACAAAGCCAGTACAAGAGCTCACTGCAGGGATCCCCCACCGCACCCCACGGCCCCACATGCAAATACTTCAGGCATGCCCTGCCACTGCAGGGGCAGCAGCCCTGTGTTCTGTCAAAGCACAGCTGCTGCAGTTTCCTGTTTCCCTTTGACAAACTCTGAACCCTTTCGAGGGCCTATGAGGCCAGGACACCCTCACCTGGTGCCTGCCTATCTGGGTTCCCCCCAAGCCCATCACTCTGAGCTCCTTTCTGCCCACTGTCTCTGCCCCACTGGCAGGCTGTTTCCTCTAGCTGGGCCCTGGAGCAGCCTCTCTTCAGAACAGCACCTTCTCCTCTCCAGCACAGTCCCACAGACCCCCTGAAGCCTTGCACCCTGCAGGCAGCCAGCAAGGGCTTCTGGGACAATACTGCTGTGGAAGCCAGTGTGCCCAGCACAGCCCTGTCCCAGGGTGCTCCCTTCAAGCAGGGGACAGTGTTGGTGGGTCAAGAGGCCAGGAAACAGTGCACATATGTCAAATGTTGCTGCGTATGAGGGGCAAGACCTTTCCCAGTGTCTGTCTCTGCCTGCATCTATTTCTCCATAATGTGTGACATTGTAACTTACGGGTGGGCTTGCGTCCCCCACTGGAAGGTACAGGTCCTGAGGCAGCAACTACCTTATTTTATGCCTACTAGCAGTCGTGACTGGGCTAGGAGGCGCTGTCTCACGTTGTTGACATTGTTGTTGAATAAATGGATGAGAAGAAAGAGAAGGAGGATGGGAGCAATGGAAAGAAGTGAAGGAGAGTGGGAAGGAGGGAGGAGAAGAAGGTAAAAGCTATGAAATACAGGGAAAAGCAAAGGCACCAAAGAGCCAGGAAAAAGACCATGTGAGTGAGACCACAGTCTGGCAGATGGCACCTCCCAGGCACGGCTGTGCCTGCCCACCTGGATTGATCCAGGGGTGGGCACATGGGAGGGGAGGTGGTCCTGGTCCACTTAAAGGATGTAAAATAGAATCAGCGCCACAGCCTTAGTGTGATTTCTCCCCTAAGAGGAGGAAACAGATGCTCAGAATGATTCAACTCCCTGTTCAAGGTTGAAAAGTCTGTTGGGGTAAGAACCGGGGAAGTTTGCTCTTGGGGGGCTGAAGCATTGCCCGCAGAAGGGAGCGAGGACAGGGACAACTTTTGGCCTTGGGTGCCTGGTGCTTCCACCTCAGGAGGACCCTGTTCTTTGAAGGGTTTTAGTATCCTTGATGAGGGTGAGTGAAAGGAATGCTTGCATAGGTCACTGGTGGCAATGGATAAATCACACTTTAGGAAGGCAGTTAGGCACCATGGACTACAAATGTGTTGAATGCCTTGAAATTTTACTTTGGATATTTTAAGTACATAAACACCCAGAGACATTAATCCCAAATTAATAAACTGGAAGAAACAAAACCATCAAAAATTTCCAATTGTCCAGAAAATTAAAAATAACTAGAGTATATACCACAATGGAATACTATGCAATCATTTTGAATGAGGTCTATAAAGAAGAGGTAAAGTTGAAAATGCTTCATGTACTGCTAAATGAAAACTTAAGTAAGATTAAATTTTTATCTATGATTGTAACTTATGAGCTATACACAATTAATTATATCTCCATAAAGTGGAAAATGTAACATGATTAAGGCAAAATTTAAGAGGAAATCTAAAGTGTAAATAATGATTCAATCTAATTGACTTTGTCAAACATTGTTTGAGCTGCATGACATGACCCAGACTCAGCAGAACACTGAGAAGAAAGAAGCAATGTCAAAGAATCCCCAAAACATGGTAGGATGAGTTACAGGATGGAAGAGAAATCCGTGGGTTTTCAAAGTGCCCAGGAGGACAGCTAAACTCAGACTTGGCAGGGAATAGGGCAGGCAGAGAAGGCTTTATAGGGGAAGTCATATCTACATGCTGAAGCAGAGAGAGAGAAAATGGGAAGATAGATAACACAGACCAGGAAACAGAGTTGAAAACAGAGAAAGACTAAAACCAGGAAAGGCAGAGAAAACCCCAAGTGGGTGAACTTGAGAAGGTGCTGCTCTGGTGAAGAAGCAAAGGAAATTCCATTTGGCACCTTCACTGGAACAGGGGCTGGGAAGGAAAGGAAGCTACAGAGACTGCATGGCCAGCCCTGGCAAGTACAGCGGTGTGGGCGGTGGCAGCAACAGGCAGCCCTGGGAGCAGTTTAAGATCTGCATTTCAGAGCAACCTCTCTCCAGCCCTGTGACAAGGTTAGTGGGCGGCAGCCAGGCAGGTTCACAGGCTGTTTTGATAAGTCAGGAGAAAGACAATGATGGATTTGTTTCTTGGGAAAGAGATTCTAGGTTATTTTTCTATCTTTTTATGTTTCTAGTGTTTCCAATCTTTATCTAACAAGCATGTGTTATTTTCATGATGAGAAAAAAATAGCCTGCTTGAAGGAAGATGAGCTTTGTGGTGTACTGCCTGAGAGTCCCTGTGAGCCTCTGGGACGAAGTGCTAAGCCGGCAGCCTCTGTGTCTTCGCAAGAATCCACACCCACACGCTGACCTGAGCTCCAGAGAGCTGCCCACAGGCCCACACCAGAGGACGTGTTGCCCATGGGCTAGGGACTTACAGCAGACTTGGCAGAAAGAACAGTGATGGGGGAGAGAAAGAGAGAAACATTTGCTGTCTGCTACATTCATTAATTAATAGTAAGCACCTGCTGTGTGCTGAGTTCGGTCCTAAGCACTGGGGCTACAAAAGCAGGAAAAGGACAAAATCCCAGTGAAGATTTGGAGACCAACACAGGTCATCTACAAATAATAATAATAATAATAATAATAGAGGTGCATGCCCCATTTAGTGAGGAGGAGCTGCACGGAGTAACAGGCAATTTTGAAATTTTGAAATTTTACTAGGAAACTCTAAGGAAGCATCGTCAGTTTGCTGAGTGATATCCATATTAACTATGGCACCTGTTCGCAGAGATCTGTGGAGGCCACGGTTTGGGACGGGGTTGGGTAGCACTGTTTTCTGGAGCCTGGTTGTCTAACTCAGTTTCATACGTATGTATGTATGTGTGTTACCAATGTAACCCAGATTCCTCCAGACTTTCCAACAAACGATGATTCGTATTTTATCAATGTGTTCTTCCAACAGAGAAGGAGGGACCTTGGAAATGTGTTCTCCTGCCCTTCTGCACATCCAGGTGCCATTCATTCATCCAAGAGCAGGTTTCTTGTGTTCTTGGCTCCCAGCCTCATTGGTAATGTTGCCCCACCATGTAACCATTCTGTGAAAATCCACTTCCCCACCTGAGGAAAGAGATCCCCACACTGCAAGCATTGAGGTAGCAAACTTCCATGAGGAAAAGTCCTTTCCCACATGCTGTGTATAGATAGAGTCAATGCAGGTAAAGTACAATTTGGTAAGCACAGCTCTGGAAGTCATGGGCAGCATCAGAGTTAGCGCTGAGTAGGATTTCACCTGAGCCCTAAAGCAGCATTGCTTGTAGGTCTTTGCTTCAGAAAATTCCTTGTAAAACCAAACAAAAACAGCCCCTTGAGCTTTTGTCTGGACAGCAGTCTCACTGAACCCACAATGAGTCCTCAGGTTGGTCTAGGGGCAGCCCCGTGGTGCCAATTCCACGTGGTCGTATCAGCTCCCAACCCCCAGTGCATATCTCACTGGATCCAAGCAGCTCTGCCGCAGCCCTCTGAGATGACCAAAGGCCCAAGTATAGCTTGCTCTCAGCTTAGGGTTCAGGCAATAGAGAAAAACACTTCAAAAGGGTTGTGCATGGATTAAGAAAGTATTAAGACAGAGGAGCCTGTCCCACATTGTTGAGTAAGGAGGGCTCAACAGAGAGGCAAGCAGGAGTCAGTGCTACACCCTGGAGGATACCAAGTCAGCATGCATGACCAGCTTAGAGGGTCTGGCCCCTCATCCCCACCCCCTAGCTTCAAAGCCTACTACAGCTGAATCACACCTTCTACTCTACAATCCCAGCTCTGGAATAAGGGTTTCAGAAAATCAAAATGGGGAGGCAGAAGAGAGATGGCCAGGAAGCTTTCAGACAGCACCCTCTGGGTTCCAGGCAGCTCAGCACCCTACTGTGAGCTTCCATGCCAACGGTTGAAGTTAGTTACTCACACAACCAGATCCGTTATCCATACCTCCAAAATCTCCCCTGCAGGCAGTACTCAGAGATAGAAACACCCAACTCCAAGGCCAACTCACATGTTGCCTCTTCTACGAAGTCCTTCTGGAGCTCCCAACCCAAATCCAGACTCCTTATTGTCTTTATCTCCTTCCTATAATGCTCTTCTACAAGACTATTTTTGCCACCCTTCCCCACCCCACAGTGTGGTGATTTGTGTGCCCCTTTCCTGTGCTAGAGGCTAACTTCTCTGATGACAGGTGCCCGACTACATCTCAGGAGCTGCCACAGCCGAACACCCTGCACAAATCTCCTCCTCAGCAGACATTAGTGGGCAATTACTCAGCTGAGTAGTTTCTTGAGAAACTCCTTATGAAAATGAACACAGAAAAACATAATTGAGGATTTTCTAGCTCTAACATTTCTCAGAGTTGCAGCTGGCATGAAACATGGCCACCGTCAAGATGTTTCCAAAAGAGGGCGAACGGCTCGCCCACGGTTGATACCCGGCCAGTACAAACTTCTAACATAAACATCTACATCTGTTCTTGTCCCCGTTCAGAACCACATACTCTGAAAATCCAGATTCTCTGGCCTACCTCTAAATTCTCAACTGCCTTTGAAAAATCCTGCTCCCTTCCTTCCAGGAGGCCCACCCAGAGTCCTCTTTCGAAGGCCAGATCAGTCACCACCTGTGTGGCATCCCTATGGCCTCGCCTCGCAGCATGACACCCCCCCCCACACACACACACACTCTCTGCATGTTCCCTCTCCCACACTGCACTGTATCTATGCTGAAATTGGCTTTTGTCTCCACACTCCCAGCCTATGCGAGCTTACATTTCACTCATCTTGGCAGATGTGGCGAAGCGCATTGCCTGGCAGAAGCAGGAGCTCAGCAAATATTTCTTGAATGAATGAACAGGCACCACCCTGGCAAATGGGATCTAAGGAAAGGAAGGAAATCCCCTGAGGCGCTAGAAATTAAAGTTCTTATTACTTTGTTATATACAGGTTCATGCCTTGCTTTTTAATTTAAAAATAAAAAGAGCTAAAATTGAGCGCTTGCTGGGGTGCTGAGAGTTTTACGTGCATTATTGTGCTAAAGCCCACAACCTCCATCTGAGGCAGAGATTACTACCTTGTTTTACAGTTGAATAAACAGAAACTGAAAAAGGTTAGGAAATGTATCCAGATTCGCATCCATGGGAAGTAGGAGTTTGCTGGGTTTGAAAATCTGCTCCCTTCACTGCCTTGGTTTTCATACAGGAATGATGGTCTCAGCAGCAGCTTACATCATTAACCTACTTTTAATTATTTTCTTGCATCGGGGAGAAGCTTCCACACACAGCTGTCCTAACGACTGTCTTGCGGGTGCCCCAGCGGGAGCACTTATGTTGTTAGGAGTATGTGCAAAGCGTGGCAGCCTGGACTCCCCCACAGATGCCCTGAATCAAACTGTACATCTCAACAGGACTGCTAGAGGTGCACGTTCAGGGCCATTTGATTTTTGGTTTTTTTTGTTTTGTTTTGTTTTGTTTGCAGAGCCAGGAATTGAACTCAGGCCATTGTGCTTGCCAGGCAAACGCTTATTCAACTGAGCCATCTCCCCTGCCCTTGTTCAGTGCCATTTGAGAAGTGCTGGTACAGACTGCACAGCCAGGAACTTCAGCTCACAAGAGAAATTCAGCCTGCTCTGTCCTTTTACAGGCCAAAGCTAAGAATGGTTTGTTTATTTGTTTGTTTGTTTGTTTATTTGAGACATGATCTCACTATGTAGTTTAGGCTGGGTTTGAACTCACTGTGTATCACAGACTGACCTCAAACTTGCAGCGATCATCCTACCTTAGCCTCCCAAGTACTCTGTTTTTGTATTTTTAAGTGGTTGTGATTTTTTTAAGTGCTACTTCATGACATATAAAATATTATATGACGTTCACATTTTTGTCCATAAATAAAGTTTTAATGAAACACATGCATTTATTTATTGTCTGTGATGGCAGGTGTGCATAGTTATGACAGGCTGTATGGCCCACAGACATACCTACTCTTGGCTCCTCTATGGAAAAAGTGTTGCCGTCTCCTTCCTAACCTTGTCCTGCACCAACCAGCCTCAGGTCTGTGGTTTTAGTGGAATTGTGCAAAGCAGCCGCAGCACGTGGGGGAGCTAAGGGAGAAGAGCACCCTCAGGAGACCCTGCACATAGCTAGGTGAAGGGGATCCACAGAGCGGAAATCCAGATGGCAGAGGGAATGTGGGCGGGTAGGTGGTGCAGCACGGAAACAGGCCAAGAGAGACAGCACCGCGCAAACATGCACAGGTAACTTGAGCAAGCATCACCTGGAGGGCAGGTTCTGGGCTGGCCAGACCAAGGATGAATGGTCCAGGGCATAACTGGATTTGCTGAAACTACTACATGTTGACGGGACATGCACTGTTCCCACAATTGGAGTGGCAACCTGCTCAAGGGTTTCCACGTTGTGAAGCTAGAGAGGAAAGGAACTCGAACCCCACAGAAGAAATCCTAACCTTAATGTGGAGAGGGATACAGTTCACCGGCTTCCTACCCCTTGACCTTGAGCTAGAAGCAGCAGCTGCCTGTGCTGAGCTTGCCACCTAGGCAGTTGCCCAGCCCCCAGCCTTGAGCCTGATTCCCTGAGGATCTGTGTTTTAACAAGTATCCCAGGTGATTTATTTTTTATTTTTTGGCAGAACCGGGGTTTAAACTCATGCCCTTACCCTTGCCAGGGAAGCACTTATTCCACTGAGCCATCTCCCCGGCATTCCTCTGCTTTGAGAAACACTGCCTCCCTCAGTGTAAGAATTCAGGCTTCTGCCGGAGCTAGCACAGCTTGAGTAGGTCAGGCTTCCAAGCAATCAAGCAACGGGGTGGAGGGTTTCTGGTTCTGGTGGTGCGTGGGACTTCAGGAAGAGGCAGCAGCATTAAGGAACTGATAGGCTCTGTCTCCTGATACCAAGGGAGGAGAAAGTCCAGAAAGGCAGAGGCGTTTGAGGAACTCCTGGAAAGACCATTAGCTGAAGAGCCTATGGCTGAAGCTAAGGGTTTGAACACAAAGGATATCCAGAAGTAATATCTGAAGCATATGACAGCCAAAGATGAAAAATATCTGCCTTTCCCTCACGATGTGAGGATCTCAAGTGACACTTGATGAATTAGGGCACTCAGGACTCGGGGTCAACATACACAGAGCTCGTATTTGCTATTTTCAGAACCTTGTTAAATCTTCTCTCCACTCCCACCATCCCACAGTAAAAGTATCAAGCGCCATGAATACAAGGCACTGTCTCATCCATCCATAAATCAGTTCCCTAAAAAAATGGTTAGATAGAAGGACAGGGTGGGAAACGATTGTTTATTTTAACCTGCTTTAGAGCTGCTGGGGAAAAGAAGTTGTGTTGCTGTTTCCTGCTCGCTTAAGGAAATCATGCTGAAGATGACCTCATTTGGAGCTCGGCAAGTGACATCTGCCCTGTTTTGGCTTCTCAGTGAGATGTGGACTGAGCTTTAGCATGCAGCACCTTACTGCCCTGAGACAAGAAAACATTCCCAGGCTCTGTAAGCTATTATGCATGGTTGCTATTAGAAATTAGTACACTTAAATGGATTCCCCAGCCCACCCAGGAATATGGGCCTGACCCTTAAGGTTATTCAGCTGGGGAGACAGACCCCGGGAAGGCTGACACTCCCTGCCTAGTTATTTTCAAGCCCCAGAGGCTGCTTTGGCATATAACATCACTTAACGAAACTTCTCCTTACAAGGACATCCACGTCCCAGCCCAGCCTCTGCATCCATTCCACCCCATCTCACCAGCACTTGCGCTGCTCCCCCTACTGTAAATTTGCCAACTCTTTAAGGATGTGGATGTTGAGTAAATAGACACTCAAAAATGCAACTTGCTTTTGTGCAACCAAGGCTCAGGAGTTACCACTGGGTTCGCTCAGGTTTAAAATTTCAGTGCAAAGAGAGAAGAAACTGTTGTAAAGCTCCTGAGGAATTTCTATCACTAGAAACAGTGTTCTGTTACTTTGGAATAAAAGATTTCTAATTTATATTATAGTTTCCATGTAAGGAGATTAATATTAATCTAGAACAACCTTGCTGCATTTCAAAAGGCTAGATTGACAAATAAATGTATGACTCAAACCATGTATTAAATCCTTTCAATAAATTTCAGCAATAATGAGTGACCATCAGCTCTCTACAAAACAGTAACCAACTAATGGTATTTTGCTTCAAAGAATGTGGTCTAGCAAATGTGACATGAAATATTCATCTATTTTAAAAGCTGTAAATGTCAACGAAAGAACAAAGCTGTCAACTGCTCAGAGTATTTCACTGAATAAACAGCCTCAGACACTGAAGAGTTTGATGAAGTCGAGGTGTCACAAACCTTACTGGTGATAGCTCCGGATAGTGTCCTTGTTGTTAACAAAATAACAAATGAGCGAGGTAATATGGAGCACCGAATTTCAATGCCTCGGCTACCTTTCCACTAGCTGGGTCCTATTCTAAATAAGTCTGAATCGTTTACATGACTAAATAAGCCTCAAATTCAGTGGGAAACTGTGATGTCAATACTATAGTGAATCTGGTTAACACAATCAGCCTAGAAGTAGAGAATGATTGCTCTGCACTTACTGCATTTCTAAAGGACCGGTCTAGCAATATCTTTTCAATCTTCCCTGCTAAGTGTTCTGGATATCGGTGCTTTGGGCTGCAAGTAACAAAGCATCCAACCAACAAGGGCAAATACATATATTTCAGAGTTTCAATTGCCATATAACAAACCACCCCAAAATTGAGCAGCTTGAAATAACATTTATTTTTCTCACAAGCCTTCAATTTTGTTCAGATCGATTTTGTAATAGCTTGATTGGGGCAGCTTGTTGGGCTCACATGGCATCCACAAGAGCAATTGGAAAGTGGGGCGATGGAGTCATCCATAAAGCGGTACGCTCACATGCATGGCATTTCTGGCTGGGAAGGTGCGGAGAGCTGGAGGCTAGTACAGGGGGGGCTCCTGGGCCATCTCTCCCTGGGTGTGGCCTCCCACTATTTTCTCCAGCATGGCAGCTTCCATATAACCTCTAGCAGGTTAGCTGAAGGCTTATGTCAGAGAAAAGAACAAGGCAGAAACAGTAGAGCCTTGTGTCCTGGCTGGGGAGCCAGAGACTACCCCTTCTACTGCATTCTAATCTTGAAACAAGTCCCTAAAGCTGGGCTACATCCAAGAGGAGTCAATAAGACTACCCTCTTCCATGAGAGGAATGTCAGTGTAGCCATGAATTAAAGAACCCGACAAGGACTTACTCTTGATGCCTAACATGTAAGGGGAAGCAGTCCTACCTAATGTGTGTACTCTATGATACAATATAAACCAAGCCTTCTTCTATAATTCTGCTGTATTGTTTTTAAATTGGTTATATGTCTCAAAGTTGCAAGATGATAAAGATCTAGAACATGTAATCATGTTCAAGACCAGAAGGAGCAGAAAGAATACTTCTTGCAGAAGTAGTACTTCTAGCAGCTTCCTGTCCCTTTGATTTGAAATTTATATATTTGTATTTTTTATTTTTTATTTTAGGGAAGGGCCTTCAGGGTATTCAGGATCTTACTACTAGATCAGACTCATAGTAATCTGCCTATTTACAGCCTCCCAAGAGGTGGAATTACAGGTGCATGCCACCAAACCCAGCCTGCAGCACTTTAGGCCTGGGGATCAAACCCCTGGCTTCTGCACCTGCTTGCAGGTGCTTTAATCCACTGAGCTATTTGGCCATCCCTGATCTGAAATTCAAAAACACTTCTCAAACACTTTTCTGCAGAATTTAGCTTAAGCCTATTTGCCACAACTCAGCCAGAAACCATCCAGCAGCAATCTAGCCACCAGGAAGCCATCTAGCTTCGGGGAAAGCTAGGACAGTGAATCCTTAGCTTTCTTCTTCTCTGTTCTAGAGGTGGGTAGGGGTGGAGAGAGGCAGAAGTCAAGCCCTGCTTCTGTACTACTAAGGCTCCACATCAGACACACAGGCTCACAAGCAAGAGGCGCTTCAAAGAGCTGCTTCTCCCCTTCAACCAGACTACCAATAAAATCATCCAGATATGGTTAGAAGATGAAGAATGCCGCTGCTAACACATGGAATTACTTACAACTCTCTATTTGCCAATAGGATCGTGAGGCAGATATTTGATCGACTGAATTGGTCACACTTTAAAGAGGAAGCAGAACTGGCTCACCATAGAGGTGTTTGCCAACAAGATGGGGAAGACACAGAAGAAACAAGGCCCCTGACTCCCGAGAAAACATTGAAAGTTCCCTGCAAATTAGATGCCTGGGACCTAAAAATACTCTAAAGGTCAGCAAAAAGAATGCATTAGTCTGTACCCCTAGCCCCAGCTTTATACATAATGTGATGGAACCGTCCCTCCTTGTTTCTGTTGTTGACTACTGAATGGCAACAGGGAAAACATTATTGTGAGCTGGTGGATTTAATGTAACTCATCTGCAACGGTCATTCAAATTTAAGATTTAAAGTTGTCTAGGGGCCGGGGAGATGGCTCAGTGGAATAAGTGCTTCGCTGGCGAGCGCGAAGGCCTGAGTTCAATCCCCGGTTCTGCAAAAATAAATAAATAAACAAATAAATAAAGTTGTCTAAATCTAGGTTGAAGAAAGAAAAATCAGAACTTCCTTTTTTTGTTCCTCCTGCTAAGCAGGGAGCTTCCCTAGACCACTGGCGCACATCTCACACAAGAATAAAGAAGTCACACTGGAGCAGGTGTTTTTCTAAATATTTTCTTCAAACATTAGCATTAACTTCTACCGTAGCTAAAATGACAAATAAGAGAACTGGACTTACTGACTGCTGTAATGAAGAGAACCCTTTCCCAGGTCTACAGACATGTTCATGAGAACACAATCAAATTGAAGAAAGAATAGGACCAGGATGAGAACCCTCGACAGTCCCAGGCTGTAACTTACAGTGAATAGAAAGAAGAAAAAGAAATGAGGAATAGGAAATGTTTTCCTTCAAAATGAAAAATCTGACATAAGAAATTAAATAATTTATCCAAATATCCAAAGCAATGTAATTCATATTATTCTTTTTTTTTTTTTTTTTGGTGTGTGTGTGTGTTTTAGGGAAGGGTCTACAGGATGTTCAGGGTCTCTCTATTAGATGGGACTCATAGTGATCCACCTGTTTACAGTATTCCAAGAGCTGGGATTACAGGCACACACCACCACGCCCAGTCTTAATCGCGATCTCAGCTTGCCCCGGGGCGGGGCTGGCTTGGGGATTGAACCCTGGGCCCCTGCAGGTGCTTGAAGGTGCTTTAATCCGCTGAACTATTTGGCCAGCCCTTTTAATTCATATTAAACAGGAAAAAAATACCAAGGCATTTGCAAGCATTCCCATTATAGTTTAATTTGGAAGAGAATGTAATGAAGGCTTTTATTCTAAACAGTGGCTAACTTGGTCTAATACAAAATAGACCATTTTTAAACACAAAACATAATATAGCAGTTACCAACCATTTGTATTGTTTATAAGTTAATGCTTTCAATGTTTCCTATCATCTGAAAAATTTATTTTTTAAACAATTATTTATTTATTTAGAGAGAGAGAGAGTGTGTGTGTGTGTGTATGTGTGTGTGGCCAGCTCA
>NDGM010415086.1:0-10182 GCA_002564305.1 Octomys mimax | reverse complement strand
CTTTTGGACTATAAGCTCCAGAGGGACGGGGACTGTTTTCTTGCTCAGGGGTCCCTCGTGTCCCCACGGGACGCCTGGAGGATGGGCTATGTCTGTTACCTATGGAGTGCACGCGTACCTGGGGGTGGTTCCCAGTAAGGGTCGCAGGTGCTGTGTGCAATAGGTCGCACTCTTTGTGTTTGCACCACAAGCAAATGGAAAGGAACTTGGTTTTGCAGGAGAAAAGTAGAAGCTCAGAAGCAGCAAGTACTTTCTGTCTTGGTTGTCAGATCTCAGGCAGCTAGCTGGTGGGTCAGGACCAGGCTGTCAGTTTGTTTCCATCTTTAGTCCAGTTTCAGGAACAAAAGACATTGTTCTCAAGCATTGGGTCCTGCACGTGCTGCTGCTCTGGATCTTCTCGTCTGTGCTGTCCTCTTCTGCAGAGCGGTGGACCTGACCGTGTCGGCCTCAGCCCCCGCTGAGAATGCGCTCTGGGGTTAGGCGGCAGCGTGGAGTTTATTCCCAGGGGAAGTGGCTGGGGCTCCCTGCAGGCCTCTCCTGGCCACCAAGGAGGAGTGACACAGCTTCCTCATCTCTCCGAGGGCTCATTCTGGAGTTTGAGCCTGAGGCTGAGTGGGGCTTCCCTGGCACCAGGGCAGACCTGGCACAGAAGTGCAAACCCTGCCGGGCTGTTGAGCCCACACTGCGGGGTTCTTTTCCACCTTGCACAGTGCCAAATGCAGTGGATGATCAGCTCAAATGCCAGGGAGACAGCAAGTAAATTCCATAACTTCTGGGCCTTGATGGAGGTGCCGTTGTGTCCCTAGAGAAACAGAAGGTGGCCCTCACCTAGCCAGGGGAGCAGCAGCTCATATTTCCAGCTTCAGATGAGCCTGGAAGGTCGGTGATCGGGTGTCACTCACGCATGTGACAAATATGTACTGGGTACTCATTGCCAGCCCCGCACGCCCGGCCTCTATCTGCCTAGCTCTGGCAAGTCAGTGTTCATCTGAGAGGCGGTGTGCAACGTAGCGCTGTGCTCTGTGTGTGCAGCGTGCAGCGGCTGGATCCCGCATCACCTCACATTCTTATTATCTGGAGTAAAAGCACTAAGAGCTTCTCTCTTAGCCATCCCAGCTCATCTTCACGGCAAGCAAGATGGCGAAGCCCTGAATGGCGCACAGACGAGCTTGAGTCCTTTTATGTTCTTGGGAGCAAGAGGATTCACTGCTGTCTCCTGGAGCTGTTTCACACGAACACAGAGTGGTCTCTGCTGATCAGCCCAATAGAGAGATTTTACCTGGCAGTGAAAAGCATCTGGCAGATGCCTCTCCGCTGACCTTAGCAAGTCTCTGTGTCACAGGAAGTGCTAGTGACATGAGTGCGGCCCTTGCCTGAGATGGTCCCAGCGAGGGTGGTTATGTGTGTCTGACAAGCGGCTTTGATGTTATTGGATCCAAATCCATATGAAACCCCATTCGAGGGCACAGCAAGCTCTTGTGCTTGTTGGACGTATTTTTCACCCCACTGCTTTGAGTTTCTTAGGAGTGAGAGTTAGAGATACTATGAGAAGTGACATCTCAGCATATTTTGATAAATTCAGACGTATTTATTACAATAGTTTATTAGAGTGTAACGCTTTAAAAATATGTGTATAATCCTGAGGAACTTAGATGATGAAGCCTTTTATTTGCTTTGAAACACCAGGCTCTTGCCTAGGCTATCTAAGGGCTGCATACAGGAGGCAGCCAGCTCATTGGAACGACCCTCCGGCTGCCCCCGGATGGGGAAGCACATGCAGTATCCAGCAGGCAAATCGCACCGCATGAAGGGCGAGGTGTTGGAGGCCATCCGTGCTCCCCGTGGTTCTTGTGTTTTACTCTTAGAAGCTTCATCTCATGAATTATGATGTTGGACTTTCCAGCACTTCTGCTGGTTGTCTGTGTCGATTGCTGTGTGTGATCCTCATGAGGAGGTTTTGGGCTCATTTCAGACGTAGTGGCTATCGCGGGGAGCGTAGATGTCGCCACCCCTCAGCCAGGCCGGACACCTGCATGGGATCCAGCCGCCATGCCCTGTGCTTGCCTTTCTCTGGGTTTAATACTGTGAGAGAGCTCATTGCCACTGCTTGTGCACACGTGGTGTCACAGAGATTTTGACCTGAGGCCCAGCCAGGAGAAATGTGAGAGTATTCAGGAGTACCACGGTGACGGAGCAAGCTGAATCCCTCGGATATGTAAGAGTGAAGTCAAGCTCCGTCAGCTTTCTTTCTTTTTTCTTCTTTTTGTGTTTTTTTAGGGAAGGGTCTAAAGGGTCTACAGGGTCTCACTACTATTTCGGACTCATAGCGATCCGCCTGTTTATAGCCTTCCAAGAGCTGGGATTACAGGCACGTGCCACCACGCCCAGCCTTAATTGCTGTATCAGCGTATCCGGGGGCGGGGCTAGCACGGCAGCCTGGGGATTAAAGGCCCAGCCCCTGCGCCTGCTTGCAGGCGCTTTAATCCGCTAAGCTATTCGGCCGGCCCAAGCTTTCTTGACTATTGGGAACAGTAGAGTTGAGATGACATTTTGATGCATATTGTAATTTTAGTAGAAGTATGTATTTCTTCATAGGGTGTCTTCACATTGAGTGGGATTTAATCTGCGTATATTTTTATGGTGTTTAAAATGCACAAATACGTACGGGGAGATAGCTGGGCATTGCGAGCATGTACCTGCCTGACAAGTGCAAAGATGGGCTTTATCCCCAGCGCCGCACGCTGTGCCAGCCCCGGAGCCGAGGTACGCTGTGCCGGTCTTAAAGCCAGGAACGCCTGTAATCCTAGCACTAGGGAGGCTGAGACAGGAGGATCACTGTGAGTCTAAATTGTATAGTGAGACCCTGTATCCAAAAAACGAAAAACAAGTACAAGTAAATTTAGGAAAAACAAAAATGTTCTGTTTGATACTGTGTTTCAAAGCTGCAGGTACAATAGAAAGAGCAACAAGGCTTTGCGTGGTGGGGTTCCCAGCTCGTATTCCATGACTATCAGTGGGCACTGCAGCTGAGACACTGAAAAACATGTCACCAGATTTGGGTTTGATTTGGACAGCAGGTATCCATGCATTGATTGTTCTTTGATGCTCTTTAAAAGCTTCTTTTTAAAGCTTTGGGTTCAGAGCTGGGGTAGTGGGCCTTAAGTCCGTGGCAGCGGGAATCAGCTGTTTGCCATCGGGGGGGGGGCCCAGTTCCCTGCTGGCCCGTGCTTGCCTCAGCAAGGTACCACCCCTTGAAGCCTGGAGTGGCGTTTTCTCTGGCAGTCTTCAGAAGGGGATCGCGGAGGTGGGAAGGCAGCTGTCCTGTGAAAGCACAGAAACACTGACCTCCCAGGAGCTGAGAGGGGCCCTGGGACCCTGAGGCTGAAGGCGTAACCAAGCAAAGCTCTCTCCGGGGGAGAACTGCTTCTGTGGCAAGTATTTCTCAGTAAAGACGCCTCTGCCCCTAAGTTTGCATTTGCCTTGAGCTGGTGTGGCCCTGCTGGTGCTCTGTGACAGGTGTGGCATCTCAGTGGAGGTGGGGTTACTGACCATTTCTGGGCTGGGGAATGGCAGCTCGTGGTCACTTTGGGGACAGCAGGCCTGGAATGCTATCTGGCAACGTGGGGGCAACATGGGTACAGTGTTGGGGCACCAAGGCACTCCAGGCCAATCCCCCTGGCTCTCTGGGAAGCAGGTCAGCAGGGCCGCTATGCTAAGTGCTGCTGTGGACGTGACCCGATCTTGTTAGCTCCGGACTGCAGTCGGGGAAGTACTGGCTGGTTGCTCCCGGCTCTCCAGGTGCTGGCTGATGCTTTCTTGCTTTCTGGAATTCATACACTTGCTTGTTAGCTGCCAGAAGCTCTGAGACCGACGGTCCAATGCATTCTGCACCGCGGAGGTGGCTTGCGAGCCACACTGGTCCCAGATGTGTTCCCTGTGTGGTGGCATAGGCAGTGGGGGCGTGCTCCACGGGCCCTGGCTCACCCGCCCATGTGCAGGGCTTTACACCCAGAGCCTGCTGTTGTCGCCTCTGCCTCGGCAGCCCTGCTGCCATCCTTGGAGCTCACTGTGTTCCTGCAACCCATGGGGCCAGATGAGCTTTTGGCAGAGAAAGTCACAGGCAGTTCGTCAAAGCATAATCAGGCAAAGGCAATCACTAGTTGATGCTTTTTTAAATTGAACTGTTACACTTGGTTTTATTTGTAACCAAATGCAGATGTTTGTCCTATTGCCTTTTCCCACTTACCCAAGGAGCCATTCTGGTTGTCTTTCTACGACTGTTCTGTCGGCAGAGTATAGATTCCGGGGCTCACGCCCTCCTCCGGGACACGCCCTCCCCTCTCGGGGCTGTGCCAGGCCTGCTGCCAGGGGTAGCTGCCCAGCCTGACGCAGGCGCGAGGCAGAGAACGACAGTCTCCTCGGGGCTGAGTGCTTCTAGTTTTTGTGCTGAGTCCGACTCAGCCTGTAATCACATCTGTTGTTTCTTCAACCTGCACTTTCAGGCCAAATCTGGCAGTAAAATCTCTTTTTTGGTATAATTGGCATAAAGGAGTGATTTTTACCTGACCAATTCATGCAAAACTCACTGTGAAATGAAGTGGTCCTCTAGAACTTGCGTCAGTATTTCATCCTCAGGAAATTATTTTACAGAGGAATCGGGACAGGTGAGAAAGGCCTTTTGGCATCATTCCAGCTCGGGAACCTCTCAGTCCTGCTGGCCTTTGGATGAGCCCCAGAGGTCAGGTGCGACCCACAGGGCCTGACTGCTTTGTGTGGCGCTGTGGTGCTGTATGTAGGAGTAGGCTCTCACCCTGAGCCATCAAAGGAGGGGGTGATGCCAGCCCTTCATGGTGTCCTCACCATGCTGCTCAGCAGGGTGGGACAGAAGCAGGCATGTGGAAAGAGCTGCAGGATGGGCACCCACATGCCAGGGCCCCGTGGGCACAGACGAGCAGACCCTGTGGGTTGGGAGGCCATGTCCCAAGGCCGCTTGGACTCCACCCCGCAGTGGCTTTGCTTGAGCTGTGCCGCAAGTGCACCTATTTATAGTGGCAGCTATTCCGCAGAAGGTCATTCACACAGCGTGCACTGCCACCGACCTCCACCACATCAAGAAGTTCATGGGATTAAAGAACAGAGTGTCTGGCCTGTCCAGTGGATAAAGACAGCAGAGAGTTCTTAGCGAAAGGACTGGAAGCCAAGACCTGGCCTGCGGGCCACCTGGTTCTGAACATGGTATCCTGAGGAACCGGGCTCGGGAGGCAGAGATAGGGACCTGGCAGCCCAGTCACAGGCCTCTGTGCTCCTCCGAGCTTGACCCCTGCGGAGGAGCCACGACTCCCAGCCTGACTTCTCAGGTGCAAGTTATAGCTTCAAGTAGAGGCCAAAGGCAGATTTTCTCTGTCTCAACTAGAAATGCTTAAATTCTGAGGCCTTGAGAGTTTTCAGACCTGTGGATGTAGGTGGCGGGCAAACTTCAGGGCTCCCAGCTGCCTCGTGTCCCACTGCACTTCTGTAGGGCAGTGTGGGGTCAGTGTCCCTGCTCTTGGAGGGGTGGCGCCTTCCCGCAGCGTGCTGGTCTTGTCCAGCTTATGGGTGCCCAGCAGCAAGGAGGCTGAGTTCTCAGGGAACGTGCTGGCCCCTCCTGGCTCAGACGCACAGCCCTGTGCTGCAGTGGCTTCGCGGTGCCTGTGGGGCTATGCCATTCCTCCCCATGTGCCCTGCTGCAGCCACACCCACTGTGGCGCTGCCTGCTGCCTCAGCTTGCACTCCAAAGGCTTCCAGATTCAAAGCTCTCTTTGGGGTTTAACCAGAGGTCCTTGCACTGTAGGAACCCTATTTTGCTTCTTTGCCGAAAAAGACTTTAAACTCAGGATCACTGAGTGAGAAAGGAAATTTGAAAATTGTACTCACTCGCTGAAGGACGAGCCAGCCAGCATCACAGAGGGACATGCCTACCCTGTGTGGGTGCTGTGTGCGGACCCCCTCCTGACTCTGAGGCTCGGGAAGCCCTGCATTTCATGGGAGCCCACCCGAGCCATGTCCCGGGTTGAGTAGCACAGGGCTCTGTGAGGTCATGGTTGAGGGTGTTGAGTGGCCTTTAACGCTGGTCTGAGTTTTCTTCAATAATTGCTTTACAGTGATTCTTGGGAAGTCACAGCTTATGGGAACCAAGTGTCTGTAGGTTGCTTTCTCCGGCTTGCAACTATGTTTATTACTCTGCTCTAAGCTGGAAAAACCTTTTCTGTTTCAGCCACTGACATGGAGGTCTGAGAAGTTCATCCCAGGCCAACAGAGGAGTGAAAGTATTTATGTTGAGGACCTTTTTTTCAGGCCAGATATGGTTGTATGGTGGCGCATGCCTGTAATCCCAGCACTCAAGAGGCTGAGGCAGGATTGCCTCGAGTTCAGGGCCAGCTTGAGCTGCAAAATAAGAGCTTGTCTCCAAACCCCAAAACAAAGCAAACCAGCAGAGAGCAAGTAAGGTTTTCCTCTCAAGCATCCCCTGTGCACATGTATCTGTCATTTGCGGATCAAGTTCTTCCTAAGGCCACGGGAGGTTAGACGTACCCTTACACCGACTGTCTTTCCAAGGACCCGGCTTGTTTAATCAAATGTAACACTTAAGGTATTTGGAATGCTTACGTATTAGCACAAGCGTTTTGTCTAATATTGTGGTTGTCAGATTAGATCCAAGATCCCCAGTTAAATTTAAATTTGAGATAAGCAGTATGTAGACGAGTAGCTGTTCTCCACACTTTCATTTTGTGCGTAGCTGGAGCCCATATGTGTGCTGTGTTGGATTTGCTTGCTCGTATGATGACGTACGGTTTCTGTCTTTCTTCCTGGCCTTCTTAGCTGTTATCAGTGGCTGTGAACTATTACCAGATGTAAATTCCATGCCAAACCAGCACATCTCTCTTTTGGGCATTTTGAATATCTAATATGTTCATTTTTACTTCAAGCATTAATTTAAAACTTACCTTTCTTGATTTCAAAAAGATTTAAAAGTGTAGCATAGGTGGATCTAAGCAAGGGTTTTTGGCTCCTTTGCAATATTTCTTTAAGTTATTTCCCTGGAGATTATTTTAAGTTCAAGAACCAAGTGTAAAATTTAATTTTCAATTACTAACCATGTAGCACATGAACTTCCTTTTTATCTCAGACAGTTAAAGTGTAAACATTTGTTTCTGAATTAATGTTTTGATGAATACTCACGTAACTACACATAACCAGGCCATCAATCTCAAGCAACCAGGTCTGGATGTCCCAAAAATGTCATAGCTGTTAAATATTACAATAGTTAACCTGTAAAACATCTCTGAGGCGAGACAGAGGAATAATAGCACAAGAAAATGTCTTCACGTGTACAGGCTTTACGTGTGCCCGAGTCTAGGACTGGCGGCGGGTGGGGCCAGCACTCCCGAGCACCTCAGTGCGCAGCCAGACTGGCTGCCCCTCTGCGGCGGTGCAGTTTGCAAGAGCAGAATCAATCCAAGTATTGCCAACTCTTGAGTACCATCAGTGGTTCCGAAGCCCTCCGGCCTTTCTTCACTCTTGGTGATAACCTGTGGTCATTGTGAAAGGTCCGTGCTGACTCTGTACACAGGAGAACTGGCTGTCCCTCCGGCATCTTTTCAACTGGTTGGATGGGCAGCCACACCGCCCATCTTCCCTGTGCAGCGCGGCACCAAGGTGTGCACAGCGTCCAGGGGGTGGGACCAGCGCTCCCCGAGGGCATGGGCACTGGGGGCAGCAGGTCTCTGCACAGCCCCACAGGTTGTCCACAGTACGCCTCTTCAGTCCAAGCCAGGCCCCGACCCAAACCCTGGAGAGGCCGGGCAGTGCATGTGGCTCCAGGTGGCTTGAGTGCCATTGCAGGGGGACATCTTGGCCGAGGCTCTTTACCCAAGCAGAGAACTTTAAGGAGGAAGAAAGGGCCCTCAGGCCCTCGCTGCCTCTGAGCTCTGTGCTAGTATTGTGCATGGTTGGGTTGAAACCAGTGTAAAGGCGTCCTGAACTATTGGTCTTCAAGACTGAGTGAGGTTGGGGTCTGGGGCCTCGGGCAGCCTTCGGGGGGTAACCTCAGCCAGTGTGCTGCTCATGCGATCTTTGCAAATATTTTGGTTAGTACGTTTTTAGCACGTAATGTTTACATTCATCTTAGGGTGCAGATACCTGTACTTACCTATCTTCATTTTCAGTGTAGTGCTGTCTGGGTGTGGTGGCCCATACCTGTAACCCCAGAACTCTGGGATTATTGTTTCCTTGCTCTTCCCCTGCCTCGTCCCTCCTTCTGTGGATATTTTTCTCACCTTGTCATTTCTTTCTCCGTCCATGTCTGGGGCCTGTGATGACAGTACTCACTGTGGGAGTTGGGGCACTGCACACACACAGTTGGCTCTTCCTGCCTCCACCCTCAGCCCCCGTCCTGCTTGGTCCATCCTGCTGTTTCCCTTCGTCCATCTTTTATTTTGCTCATCATTTGTTATACTTTGGGTTTCCCGTGAGAGATACAGTGTGGTGCTTGCCTTCGGCATCTGTGTGACGCTGGCCCAGAAGGTGATCTGATGTCTGCTTCCGTGCCTCGTTCTCAAAGCGGCATGGCATGGCATGGCACAGCATGGCATGGCACGGCACGGCACAGCACGGCATGGCATGGCACAGCATGGCACGGCACAGGTATCTTTCCTGTTAAGTGGAATTTATTTTTAGAGACACTTTCGGGTCACAGCATCATTGAGGCAGGAGGATGGTGACCTTAGGGTCCTCTCTTGGACACTCCCCACTGTTAGTGGCTCCCACAGGGTCAACCTGCAAGGACCCGTCCTTGTCCTTTTCAGTCCACTTAGCGTCTCTGTGAGGTCAATTTGTAAGAAAATATAAACACTTTATTAACTATTAGAATGAATATTTCTCTATATTGCATGCTTTTCTAAACTGTTAGCATTTTTCCCAAGTGAAAATATTTAATTAAGTTTTAGTGTATGTGCTGAGAATATAGATCTCTTTATAAAACCATGTAGAGATCTGACATGCTTCCAGCCCTCTACAGTGACAGATACTCAGTTTTAAAGCTTCTGACCCTCTACAGTGACAAATATCCAATTTTAAAGCATCTTCACAGCAGTTAGGAAATTTTTGTCTAAGATATAGTTTCTTTCAGGATTCTGAAGGGTTGGTGTTACCAAGCTGTAGACTTGTTTACCTGAGTTCATAAGCAAAAAGTCAGCTTTCTCTCAAGCAGACTCAGTAAAACTTGTTTTCATTAATCTGAAATGCTGGTCACGTATGTTTTGTGCCATGTATTGGAGGACTGAACTGTGTTTCAATCACGTTTCGTCGTGCTTTGCTTATATGAAGACCGGTTGAGCAGTGGACATTCTAATGAAGGCCTCTGACCCAGGTTAACCCGTGCTCTTTCAACGTCAGTGTATAGTCAGTGGTTTCGTTTTCTTCTCCATGAATTACTCAGAATAATTACACACTTCGGCCTGGATCTTGTCTGCAGTCATTGCTTGGTCCGTAACTTGGCAGCATCTTGTGTTGTGTCGGTGGTCACTGCAGACTTGCGAAAATGCGCTTTCTTTCCAGAGTGTATTTCCTCAACTCCGAAGTTGCTCTAATGGTGCAAAAGTTGTCTTCAGTCTCAGCGTGCCTTGCTCCAACTTCCTGCACTTTGTATTTTGCTAAAGTTTTTGTGTAGTTGTCCCCAAAGCCTCATGCGGTCCCTGGCGCGGTCCTACAGTTTGTGATTAACTCATGATCCTAGGCTGGGATCGTGTCTGAGCACCGCTAGGGTTATGGGTGCGAGTGCTACACCCAGCCTGGGGCAGGGAGCCTGCAAACAATGAGGAAAGGATAGGGGCTTGCCGCTCCCTCTGCCGTGCTGCCCTCCCATGCGCCTTTGCTCTGTGCTGTTTTCCCCCGCGATGGGCCCTGCCATGAACAGCTGCCCTCTGCCATGTGCCGCTCTGCCTTTGAGTGTGGACTCAAGTCTCCACAAGCTAAATAAACCTTTTCTTCCTTAATTTTGGGTGTCGATTATTTGTCCCAGCAATGAGAGAAAAGTAACTGACGTACTCTGTCTTGGTTACTTTTGTCATTGTGGAGACAAACTACCTGACGTCCAAAGTTAGAGGAGGGAAGGTTCATTTAGCTCACAGTTTGGAGGTTTCAGTC
>NDGM010415027.1:0-12892 GCA_002564305.1 Octomys mimax | reverse complement strand
TCCTTCATTTTGAGTGTCAGGTATTTGTCCCAGCAACGAGAGAAGAGTAACTAAGACAATGTGATAATGTGAAGTCCTGTTAAAATGCTAGAAAAAGAATATTTGCAAATGATACATTTAATGAAGAATTATACCTAGTATATATAAAGCATTCTTAAAATTTAAGAGTGGAAATCTGAGATGAAAATGGAATCTATAAGCCCTGCTTCTACTTATTGTTACATTGAGGACTAGATTCTCATATACAAATTAGGGGTAATTACAGTATTAAAGTTACAGAGAAGTAGATATACAAGTGGGTGCTTGGATAAGCAGTGCAATTTCCTTGAGACTTCCCCTGTTTTCAACCGTAGCATATGCTATACCAAAAATTGAGCAGTTTTGCTAAATAATGCTCTCTCAGTTTTAAATCTTATGTTTTCTAGGTTTCAATTTTTCCCCAAATCTTCAATACTTCTGGTTAATATGCTTTCCAGTTTGCACATAATCATCTTAATTTACACCTGTTGTCCCAACATCCCATCTGGTAGACCATTTGTCTCTGAATTAAAGTGTCTTCAATTGGATAATGTATTATATTAAAAACTTATCTAAAATCAGGAAATATCTCACAGAGAATTTTTAGACGTAATTCAAATTAGTCAAGAAATTTTAGCCTTGTGATTTAGGGCTATGATTTAAACCCTAAAAAAAAAAACTTTGATTTGTAACATAGAATTCACACTGGCATGAAAAAGAAATATAACAGAAATATTCATACCAGTCATGGCATTATATAAATGATAGATGCTGCATGAAACGTATGTGAAACCAATAGTGTAGGGCTTTAGCTCTTGAGATTTCCAAGGATTAATATCCATAACTCTTGCACTGTTTGTATTTCTAATGAGATCAAGTTAAGTACCTGGGACTGTATAATAAATTCTAACAATGTATAAAGTCATATCCAAGAAAATATGACTTTTCATGCTGCTGAAGAATTCATCAAAATCTGTCTATAGAATATTACTTTTAAACTGTTTACCTAGAAATTTCATGCCTCTTCCCAGAATCTTCTGATATTTGTTAAATAAGGACTTTTTCACACTCTTCTATAGTGAAAACATTGGATTCTTTTACATCCCTTACCTGAGTAGAAAGAAGTCTGTCATGGTTCATCATGAGATTTCCCTCTGCAGCCTCATGGGACCATAAGAATGACCTTTGGAAGATGATCCATTGATTAGGGCTTAGAGCTGACTTGGTCCTTCGAAGATGAGAAAGGTTGGAAGATGCAGCCACTGAGACCAAGACCAAGAAGGGCTTGTCTGTCTCTCTAGCTCCTCCCTTGCTGCTCTCTGCATCTTGGTCACTATGCCTTGAGCACCTCTCCTCTGCCCAGGCCCACCCTCCAGGCCTTTCTGCCCTGGTGCTAACCCACTGGGGACTGAAACCACTGTGAACTGTGAGCCAAAGTTCAGCTCTCATCCATTAATTTGCATGTGTGGGTATTGTATCTTAGTGGTGAGAAAAGAGAGATAGAATCCATTCAAAGGTTCCAATTCTTCAGAGTACCTAGTGTTAAAGTGAAGGCCTTGATCAAGGAGGAAATAGATATTGAAAGAGAGAATCGAGATGTGCGAACCCAACACTGCCCTTGGTAATATAAAATTTTACTTTTTAGCTTTTGTTTGTTTTTGCTGGAATAAGTGGCTTCTCTACCTTCCTGTGAGAGAATTAACTTCATATTGCTTGAACAAACTGTAATGCCTCTAACTCAGTTGCCTTCAAGACAACTGGGAATCATTAAACTTGTCTTCACCCAACCCTCTGTGCATCCCAAGCCATTCCTGAGCTCTAAGATTAGGTACAAAGTGTGATGATTAAGAAGGCCTAGAATACTCCAAAAAAACTGTAATGCCTTTTGTAGTTCATACAGAAAACAAACAAACAAACACAAAACAGTGAGTACTGTATGTAGGAATGGATGCTAAAGGTACCTACAGGACAGTGATGAATGTAAAAGGCATAAATTTGGAGCACACAAAAAGTATTGATACAAGTTCCCGAGTATAGATTCTGCTTTAATGTTGGACCCCAATGAGTTACAAACTGAATGGTTAGCTGACACATGAGGAAAAAGGTGGTCTATTTTGACTAAAGTATAAATGCTAGGCTTTCCTTGACTTGGTATAAAAGAGGTGTTTTTTTGTTTGTTTGTTTTTTCCTGGAACAGGGGACTGAACTCAGGCCCTTGTGCTTGCCTTGGAAGTGCTTATTCCACTGAGCCATCTCCCCAGCTCCCAAAAGAAGAGATTTTTTAAATAAGGGATTAAAGTAAGTTTGGCTATAGCAAATAGAAACACCAAAATAACACCAAAGAGTTGAAGTCATATTTGTTTATGTCCATAGGCAACAATCAGGATCATTCTTAGAATACCAGGCCCTGACCTCTGCTGGTCTAGGTGTTATATGGGATAAGCAAGCACGAGGCACAGAATGACTTGTCAGCTGTGGATTGGTTCTTACAGTATGCGTCATAGTTGCCGGCTGTGTATCACAGTGACCAGCAGTTTCTCAGAGACAGGAGCAACTGGACTGGAACAGAAACTGTCACCTCCTGGGCAACCAAGAAACTGAAGCACACCAGTTAGGGGCAGGGGATCTTCTGCTACAGTTTCAGTTCTTCCTATCTGAGTATATTTTGTATTATAGCAAAATGTATCTGTTATAAAATCTACAAGTTTGTAAACTTTGCAGTAAATACTGGAATTGACATGAATTCTATAGTGAAAATATTACTGGAAGTTTGGTGGAGAAACATAGGCAATGCTGACATCAAAGGAACATGACTGGGTAGTTATTCCATATTAGAATCAAGTTCTGGTTTATGCTACAATTTTTAGCCTAGCAATGACTTCGTAATCTAAGTAGAAATAGAAACTTACATAGAAATAGACCAGAGAGCAGGTATTCAGAAAAATATTCAGTAACACTATATCCAGGTCATATGCTAGATACAATTTTCTGAGATCACAAATAGGTTTAAGGATACTAGTATTCTGCTTATTTTGATCAGAGTTCGTTAAGAATTTGTAGAAAAAAGATCTTAGTATGGTGAAGAAACCTTAATTCTTTCAACAAGATAAGGATGGAGAAAGGGCTGGTGAACTGCTCTTACTCATAGATAAAAAGAGCAAAAGAATGAAAATCTAATTGTCTTGTAAAAGTTACCTCTCCCAACAAGAGACAAACTCTAAATAATTGGGATATTTGCTCATATATCACGATAAAAAGCACAGACTGTAGATAGAGCATGTCTGGTATGACAGATTACAAACTGTGCTTCATAAAACTATCAAGAGATGGTGTGTATATTGCCACACTTGGTCCTAACCTGGTTTCATGACCTCTATAGTAAGTAACACAATGTAGAAGAGCTGCTTTGAACATAATGATCGTGCACACAGCACGGGAGCTGCGCCTGTTTCCTTGGAATACTCCTCTAGATGATAGTGCAAAGAAACTTGATCACATCTATTGAAATTCAAGAGGCCATATGAAGCAGAATAGTCCACCTGACCACCACCAGGATTGCTGGACAAAGAAGTAAAGCCATTGGGCCTCCTGCCTTCATCTCTACGAGTGAGCCCAAGAATGCCAAGGAGATGCCCAACCTAATCCATGGAATTGTGAAAAACAGTAAATCATTATCATTTGAAACCAATTAATTTCTGGGTGATTGGTTTATAACAATTAATGTCAAATGCAGTCTTTATTATTAGTTGAGAAACTGAGAAATAAGAGTCAAACATACTGGAAAATTTTGAAAATAGAGTGGGAATTGATGGCAATAATGTTGAAATTCTTCAGCCTTGTGGTTCTTTGACTTTGTAATACTACTTTTGCTATTCTAAAATCTAGAAAGTTGAGCAGTTACATAATGTCAAAAAGTGGGGCAGAAGCCTTTCTTTTTAATTGTTTCCTAATAAATACCACACTGGTCTGATTCAGCAAAGCAGCTGTTATTAATATTGCAGTTCTATAACCAACAAAATTAAAGGTAATAAAATATTTGTATTTTAATAAAACATAGTGTCACAGTCATACTAGCAGCTGAAATAAAATTACTTGAAATACTGTATTAATATTTATTTGCCATGTGAGAAGTTTAGCACTTTAATGATGTAAGTTTCAATGTATTTAAAACCTAGAAACCTCCAATATGGGTATCATAAGGACATTATGCACTTAGCAGTTTTATGTGCTATCATTTGTTCTTACAAATTACTAGGCCCAGGAAATTAAATTAATCAAGAGAAAACTAATAAAAGTAACCATTTTTTTGCTTTTCATGAATATGAATGTCAGCACATACAGAAGTTAGATTTACATTTATTAAATTAATTATGGAGATCTTAAAAATCAAGAGTAACAAAAAAAAAAGAGTAACAAAGGTACATTCTAAGCATTATCATGTTAGTTTTATATAAAATAAAAGCAATGGTTGTAGAAAACAATTATCGATTCATGCCAGAACGGTAAATGTCACACAGTAGTTCAGTGTTTCTTTTCCAGTCTTATTCCCATGTCCAGTGAGTACAAAAATTACTCCTCTGTTTCCATTCAGGCAAATTCTAAAGTAAGTTCAGGTTCCTTTCAGACCTTCCCAGCTCTTACACTGTCATGCCTGTACTTCCAATTTTGAGTTAGCAAAAGAAAAGGCTTATTGCTGAGTTTGGAATACAAAAGTGCTATTTTTACTGGCAAGATTCTCAAATCATGGTAGGTTTTGAGAGGAACTGAGATTGTACAAGAAAAATCATATAACCCTAAGTAATTACTGCCATATGAATGAGGATCAGGGGTCCATGCTTTTGAGCTGGATTTGCCATCAGGTGGACCCGGCTTGCTACCTCCATTATTGGTGCAGTGAAGCCCCATGTGCACAGCTCGCATACACACAGGCCAAGAGAAAAATAGAACACAGAGTAAGCCACCTCTGACATACTCTACTATTATTTTAAGATCCTAAAAGCAAAATGAGCCACTCTGTTGCCCAAGTATAGAACATTTCACCTGCCGGTGACCACACATAATGAGGCCAACAAAGTGCAGCAAATGGATAGCTGTGTTTCATGTGGCAGAGCTAAGAATGCTCTTCAGACAAGAAGAAATGTCAAATTCATGTTTCTTCTCATTTCGATGCTTGGTAATCATACTGCTGTGTAAGCCTGCTTTCTCTTGCTGGCCCACAACACCAGCCATACTCAGTTTAAAGGAGGAGGGATGCAATTCAGCGCAAGTTCTCAGAGGATTCTGTCCACGGTTGACTTGCTCCAAGGCAGAAGCCTTGTGGCAGGAGGGCTTGGCAGAGAAAAGTTGAGTAATTCATGGAGATGTGGAAGCAGAATAGAATGACGGTGCCCAGAGGACAGGGCCAGGGGCTTCATCACCAAGCCAAGGCCCAGCTGTACTTTGCTAGACTCCTAGGCACTTCTTACTCTCAGCAAATCAACATATCATAATTAACCTTCAAAACTTTGTGTTCTGAAAAGCATTTAATAAAAAACCTATACCTAAAATTCCATCACCCTAACAAAAAATACCCTGTTAAAAGAGGTAAGTATTCATAAAACAGATCCTGAACACATTCTAGATTAATATCCCATAGCCCACACACTCTGAAAACCCACTTTGTATATTTCAGTAATGTCAAGGCCACAAGATGATAATGCAAATATTAAGAGATTGGTTATAACATAAAGAGTACCCTAAAACTTAAGTGATCTTTTACCATTGTCCTAAATCATAATCTTTCCTGAAAGACAGCCTGCATTCACACCCTTCAAGACTTACAATCTGATCAAATCATTATCTATTTTTTTAATCAATGCCTGGAGAATTTCAGTACAGTGAAGGATATCAATAGGATTAGGGTGACTTTCTAGCACAAACATTAGTATTTTTCTCTGAAAAAGACTCTTAGACATTGCCTGTTGTTTTATAGATTAAAAATAGATTTAAAAACCCCTATATTGCCATTAAATATTGATTATAAAATACAAGATCATAAGCTTGATGATCAATAAAATGTATACATATATTCAGCATTAAATTTCTAAGAAATGCTATTGAAGCTTATGAGCAAGCATTTAAAATGCATACTATTATGTATACACTAGAGTGCGTTACAAATGTTTGTCTAAATTTACATAAATAATATATTTTCTTTTTATCATTAAATGATAAAAAATGTTTTTCTATAAATAATCAGTAAAATGCTTATATAAAAGTAAACATGGGATTAACTTGAGAAGGATTTTTTTTTTTGGCTGGCTCAGGCTGCCTTAAGTTTAGGTCTGGTAAGCCATGTGGAGCTGGGATGAAGCCTCGGTATCCTGCACCTGACTGCATTTACATAAGCAGGTGCTTAAAGAACTGAGCTAACCGGCAGGCCCCTGGAATTAACTTGTAACACTAATATAATAATAATACTCAATCTAACAAAATTTTTCCTGTAAAATTATGTGGAAGATACCAATGCATAACTATGTAGCACTAATATTGCTGTCCATCTCTTATTTAGTAGATGGTGCATTAGTCTCTTTATGCACACTTGCTGTTGACTAGACACAATACTGAGGCAGTCAGTAGTGCCCTCACTGTTTTGGATGAGAAAATTTAAGTGGAGAAGAACTTGGGAATGTGTATAGTTGCTTCTGGTGAGTTTTGCATTCAGGGCTTAAGTTCAAGCCAGACTAAAACCAAAACAAGTGCCCATTTCACTGCCCCACACAGAAGGGAAGCACTTTTCATGCCTATGAGCTGAATTACTCAAAACATACTAAGAATTCCCTCTTACTTGTGCAAGTAGTTCAGTGGGGTGAAAACTCAAAATTCTTAGCAAGAATTTTTCCATTGACTGAAGCACAAAAATTCTTTATTTTTTCTCTTTTAATGTATTTAGACGGGGTTTCAGGCTCTACAGTGTCTCATTGTACTCATAGCGATTGTCCTGCGTTCAGCCTCCCAGTCGCTGGGATTACAGGCACATATCACCACGCCCAGTGTCAATCTCTGTCTCCGCATGCTACGGTGATGATAGTCATCATCAAGAATTTTTCCCAACTTGCATAACTAAATCTGATAATATGAGTAACAGATTTGATGATAAAAATGGATAATACATCATTCATTGTTAATCACCTATTCTTGTTTCGAAAATCTGTAATAATGCATTGTTATATGTTACCCTGTTTCTATATTTGTCTTTGTTTTTTCTTACTTTTTTTTACTCTTCAAAGTAAAAGAAAATTATAATTTAAAAAAACCTTACATAGCAAAGATTTTGATCTATTATTACCTCACCCTGTTTCCATATTAAAAACTAAAATTCATTGAAGTTTAAGAAGCAAAACAGTAATAAAAAAAGATTTTTGGTAAGCTTAAAAACAAAAAAAAGAATTTTTGTGATTCAGGACTAGCCAGACAGCTCAGCAGACCAAAGTGCCCGCTGCTTAGGCAGAGTGCAGCGGCCAGGTTTGATCCCTGGTGTGTGGTGCTGGTCTCGTCTGTGTGGCATGCTGAGATGGTGATTGAGAATGACCATAGTGGCGCACACCTCTAATCCCAGCGACTGGGAGGCTGCAAACAGGAGAATCATTATGAGTCCAATCTACATAATGAGACCCTATAGACCCTGTAGACCCTGTCCTAAATACATTAAAAAAATAAAAAAGAATTTTTGAGATTCAGTCAATGGGAAAAATAGAGAAATTCTGAAACTGAATGAGATCTGAACACTCCATACATTCATCCAATTTTCTGATTTAGAAGATGACCACAATGTCAACAAACATTGGACACTTATAATGGCACATTTGTCTTTCTCATTCATAATAGTACCTAAAAATGGTTTGACAGAATCTTTTTGAAACTGGCAGAAGAATAAATGAAGTCATATTAAACCCTCGCCATATTGTTACTGTATTTGAAGAATATGGCCTTGGTGATAGCACAGATTTTGAAGACTCTGCTGCATGTAGTGGCAGGTGCTTCTCTATGTTCAAGAAAGAGTGTAAACTTCCAATAGTCAGTCATCATTGTCAACATCTGGAACATTTCAGATGACAAAGTTGAATTAATGAGGGAAGGATAGGCAAGGTATCTTGAATTTTAGACTTGAATGACACAAAGCTACCTATTTGCCATATTATATGTCAGACAGGCAATTTATCCTAGTGATCTAAGAGTATCCTTATATGATTTTCAGAACAACAGCTTCAATGGATTCAAGCTGGATTTGGCAATGGTCTAGGAAAAAGGCAAAGATGAAATAACTTTTCAGCTAATTAGCTCACTCAGTTATGACAAGAACCAACTAAATACATACCTGTTTCTGAAAAAAAAAAAACTAGTTAGTGAAGAAGTCAAAGAAAGTTAGGATTGCATGAATGGACAGTAAAAATAAGCATAATCTGGACTGGTTTGATGTCCTTGACCCAGCTAAGGGTCTCCCCAAAAGATGGGTCCACACTATGTATGGAAGGGTGAGAAATGGCTGTGTGTTTCTAAAGTCCTATGAGTGAAGCATCTTGAGAGGGGAGATTATTCTGGATTACTTGGGAACCCCTTAAACGTGCTTATAAAACACAGCCAGTGAGTTATAACCACAGAAGCAAAGACTGCAGTGAAGAACCAATAGCCAGGGAATCTGCCATCTGCTGGCATCTGGAATGGCCAAGAATATGAGTTGACACCATTTGCTCCAAGAGGGACCGTGGGCCTTGCAGCACATTGATTTCATCACAGTGGTATTAATAATGGGCTTCTGGCCTCCAGTTCCGTGGGACAACATTTTTCTATAGTTTAAACTATGAAGTTTGAGTAATTTTTTACTGCACACACATGAAATTAATCCACTGTGTGTCTTAGTCATTATGGGCTATTAGAATCCCATTGGCTAAGGGGATTATAAGGAAGAACATCCATTTATTTCTCACATTTCAGAAGGAGGGAAGGCCAAGATCAAAGCAGGAGCAGTTTTCAGGTCTGCGGAAGGCCCACTTCCCATTTATGGATGGCCTAGATCAGTCTAGTTAGGCCCCCAACACTTTAGCAAAATGGGAATCCAGTTTTAAGCCAATGAATTTTTAAAAGACACTAACATTCAGTGTAGTGTTTAGCACTGACATGAACATAACAGATAAATACGCTTAGCAACTTCAAATTTAGGCTTCTAAACACACATGTTTAAGGATTTGCTGAGACAAGACATTGCTAAAATTTGTCAAGTAACACCTAGAAAGGGCTGCACACTCCATCACAGGTGTGGAGGACAGTGTGAGCCCAGGAACCAATGGCTGAAACACTGGGCAGATTGCACAGGTCAGGTGGAAGTACTGTGAGACTGAAAATACTTAAGGATGCAAAGATACATTTGCTCCTTTTCTGACCTAAATGTGATCCATTTGCTTTTCTCCCTGAACGAAATGGCCTGGGTGGTGCAACACATGAAAAGTAAGAAGAGAATGTTGTGTTGAAAGTTCAGTGATCATGTAAATGAAGACGCTCACGTTTTCTCTCAGAAAGAACAAGCCAGGGGCAGGACACTGGAAAGATCAGGCCATGACCCTCAGACCCTGTGAGGAGCCAACATGGTTCTGGTTTGGAAGCTGTTCCCTCTGAGTTGTCATTATTGAGCTTGTATCACAACCCTGGATGTTCTCTTCCAGTCAAGCACAAGCAATTAGCACTGGAAAAGGTAGATTTATTTCAGTGTTAAGAAGAAGACATGCCATTCCTGTCTGATAAATTTTTGAAGCTGATCCAGGCATGTGGCGTCATCTCTGGTCTCCTCTGATTAGGTTCTCATAGAGGAAGAAGCAACTATTCCTCATTGGTGCGTGACAAGTCTGTCGTATTCTGAGATTCAGCTACATGGTCCTTTTGACTTTTGTGCTAAACGATGTCTTTCACTTTTGATTCTTAAGTTTTATATGTGGTATTTTGCTGTGCTTCTTGTTTTTTAGTTCACAACTTTTAAAGATTTCGATTGACCATTTGGTGGGTGGTGATATTTGTTGAAGGCTCCAAGAACCACAAATGCTACCATAAATATTTCAAGCATGAGAATCCAGTCATGTGGGTAATCCATAGGGCCAGGGAAAGATAGTACTTGCTTAACATTTTTTTAAAAAATAAATGTTATTGCGTATACTCAAGGTATAAGACATGATGTTATGGGACACATACACACAGTAAAATGGTTACATAAAATTGTTTAATTGTTAACAAGATCATTTGATTTACTACTAAGTTTGTTCTAAAAAATACCTAATTCTAATACTGGGACCTCTAAAATTTCAATCAGGCAACCACTTAGTGTAACATCTCCACTAATTGCCCAAGTATAATGACATGGTTCAAACAATTTTTGGGACTGCTGGCTCTCTGGTTAAATTTTCCAATATAAATCAGGCATTTTAACTGAAACTGTGTCTCTCAGGAAGAATAGCGTGCAGTCGACATTCAGTAGTTCTTTTTTTTTTTTTGCCTCTGTAAGTATGAGATTAACTGTCACAAATTGGATTTAAAAATCTATATCCTGATATCCTAATTTTCTGTTTCCATGATGAAAGTCAGGGCATGATTCCACTGTGGCATCAAGGACCTGCTGTTGAGAGTGCCACTTGGACTGGGGCTCTTCTCACGTTCCTGTAGGAGTTGGGAGGAAGTTGTCACCACCGGCAGGTGCAGCTTTGGCTGCCGAGGTTGCTGAGACCCTGGCTTCTCAGCATCTGATGAAACATTGCACTCCAGTAAACACGCGAGCACAGGGCAATTTGATTAAGCAGCAGCATTCAAGGAGCTGGAAAGCAGCTGACAACAACCTACTTTTTAACCTGTGTGTCATACATAGCAGTGTTAAATTAATAATCATTTCTTAAATTGTATTCATTATTTTCTGAAGTTACATTCAGATGAACAGATCTTATGTATGCAACTCTTTGAGTACTGACGCAACATAGGTACACATGTGTTCAGCACAAACACCCAGACGTGTTTCACCACCTTCCACAGTTTACTTACACCCCCGCCACAGAGCCCTGATTGTCTCCACAACCACTGTTGTGTTTCACAGAACTACCTTTTTCTTCTGCTTCAACTTCACTTGGAATTTGCTTTTGTTTCTGGCTTTTGTTTTTCTCAGTGTGCACAATTTTAATATTCATCCATGCTGTTGCATGTACAGGCAGTTTATTCTTTTTTGTTTGAGATGTGCCCCCCCAGAGGTAAATTTATGTGCAATAAAATTTAACAAATTTTAACTATACTGTTAGATGGGTTTGGGGAAATATGGACAGTTCTATAACTACCATATAATAACACATATTCTTTTTTTTTTTTCATCAAACTCAGTAAGAACAGTGGAAGATGACACCAAAATGACCAAGAAAATGAAAAAGAGAATGACCAGGAGAGTGATTTCATAAACTGTAAGTAAATCACTGATGGATCTCAACTAGTAATTTGCCCACATTTAAAGTTTAGAATAAAAACTGTCTCACAGAGAACAAAGCTATGCTGATTGCTTCCATGTTTGTGTTTCGTTAATTATAATTCTTAAGTCTAAAACAATGTTGGTAAAGAAAAAGAAAATATAATGATACTGAACTACATGATGGCATTTTGTGTCAAAAGTTGTCAGCATTCATTTAAAAGAAAACTTTTATTTGTTGAAGTACAAGAATGAGGAGTTTGAAAAACAAAAACAATGAAAACTAATCAAACTGCTAAACTGTAATACTATCAGCATGTCAGGATCAGCACAGGAAGCCTGAATGGATTGAGATTATTTTTATTTGTTTTGTGGTGTGTGTTCATAGAGCATTTCAATTATATTTAAGAAATCAATATGAGCTCTTGCCATGTGACATGGAGGCCTGATTAATATGCCTTTTTCTCACCTATGTGTGTTTCATAAGGCAACTTAGAAACCTTATTGCAAAATAATCTCAGTATATAAAAGTATATAAAACTAACATGTGCTCTTTGCAAATTTTGCATATCGTCCCTTTTTATCTGCATAGGACACTGGTGTCTGCAGCACTGCATTCAAGCCAGCACTGACAAATCCCCACCACAGTGGTGCCATTTCTAAGTTTTATTTTCAGCAACAATCAACAATCAATGATTCTATCCCATTGCAAGAAAAACAGGTCTGGAGACAAGGCTGGATGGAAAGAAATGGCCATTTCCAGTATACATCTAGTTTAAAACAAAAATCTCCTCCCACAAATCATCAACCACCATCACAACAATAAACTTGTAATATTAAATAAACATCAAGCAAGAAAGTTCAGCATTGCTGAAGGGTACAGGAACATCTCTATAATGTAAGTCTTATGTTTTTATTAATATTGGATAACAACTTTACAAGTAGCCTAAAGATTTTTAAAATATTTTGAAAAATGGTTGAACATCATTCTTTACATTGATGCATCAGCAAATTCTGGAATCAGAGAATATGGGAGGAGAGCAAGCACGGGACTTCCACCAGGTAGAATTTTATCAGAATTGCCTGACTTGGTATCTTCCACCTTGATTACATCCCCTTCTTCTTTGGTACCTACTTGTAGGAAATGACTGCAAGGAAACTGCTCTTAAATTGCCATATGCTTCAATGAAGTCAATACGTGCTTAACTTTTCCTGAGGTTCGTAGCCAACACAGAAAACCATGGATACATAAAAGGAAGGAGGGGGAAAAAAAAGCAGTCGAAATAGAAAGGAAAACAGTGTCTACAGATGATTTGCCTAAAGGATTTGACAATAGCAAAGCTCCCCCTTTTTTTTTTTTTTTTTTTTTTTTTTGGCGGAACCGGGGATTGAACTCAGGCCCTTGCGCTT
>NDGM010415022.1:0-11129 GCA_002564305.1 Octomys mimax | reverse complement strand
TCTCTCTCCTCTCTCTCTCTCTGTCTCTCTAAATAAATAAATAAATAAATAAATGTTAGAAAAAAAAAAAAACTAAGAACCAGAAAGTGAGGGGTTTATGCCCTGCCCACCATGACATGCCAGGCAGGAGCACTGGGCACAACGGGAGTGGCTGCCAGGGACTACACCTGAAGGCCAGCAGGCGCTGCTGGGCCAGCTCTTGCATGGCTAGCTGAGGAAACACTCCATCTGTAAGGCAACAGGGAAGTGCAGAAGTTCTGAGGCAGAGCAGAGGTTTGGTCAGAGCTGATCCTCCAGACCCAGGCCAGTAGGTCCAACAGAAACACTCAAATGCCCAAGCCGCTCTGCCAAGGTGGAAAAGACCCAGTAAAACAAAGCCTAAAGTTTAGCAACATACTCTAAGAAAGAATCAATTAGTTTGCACAAATACCAATCTCGTTTTTCAGTACTGCCCTCCACTAATCCCCAAAAACATGTTATAAAAAGTCACAACCAAATCTTTTAGTGAGAAGCCAAGCAGTTTTTATTTATTATTATTTTTTTTTTAGTGGAACCAGGGATTCAGCTCAGGGTCTGGCGCTTGCCAGGCAAGTGCTTATTCTACTAAGCTATCTCCCCGGCTCCTGCAGAGCGGTTTTTAGCCATGCTAAAATTTTAAAAGACTAGATAGAATAAAAAGACATATTCTGTTATCCCATTACACAAACAAAAAGGATGACACTCAAACTTGAAGTTCAGTGCGGCACTGTAGCCTTCCTGCAGAATGCCTGCCTGTGTGTGCTTCATGGTCTCTAGGCCCCTCCTCCTCCTCGCTGCTAACCCAAAGGGACACCATGCAACCTGCCTTCCTCCCTATAGGCTTCTTCTACCAGCACTGCTACTCCTGGACTTCAGAGATTTTGAGTTCTGCAACATCCAAATTATTTTCAAGCTCTACCTTCCTCCACCTCTACTCATTGTGCGCTACATGGAAAACTACAAGCCAAGCAAAAAGCGACAGATGAGAAGACCAGTAAGGCCCATCCTGATTAACTGGGGGAGCAGGGCTGGTGCCCACATACACTTCCAAGCAGGGCCACAGGTTTGAGCCAGCCCCACACCATCTTGTATATTTGTGCTGTCCCTTGTCAGCACCCGCTGACCCTAGAGAGAATGGCCCAGAGCCCCACTTCCAAGCCTGAAGCTCTGCCTTCTTTTATGCCCTCTGTGGTCTATCGATCAGCAGACAGCCCAGTACTAAGGCCCACACGCTCAGGGGAAGAGAGCCCGACATCTCTGCGGACCAGCCCTACAGACACCCTGCCCACCTCATTCTTTCCACAGCAATAGTTCCTGTGGGTCAAAAGGAAACTAAATCCATTTTTTCCCCAGCAATTTAAAGATGCAGCAGACCCCAACTTGCCTCTCAGTCACCATCCAGAGGGATCTTCACGATGCAGATCTTAGGTCATTTTTCCAGGAAGGTTACAGAAGGATACATGTTAGCTTTGGCTTTTACGATTTCTCACCGTGTCTGGTGTATGTGATGGGGAAGGGGCCCAAGCATGACCTGGGAAGACTGTTGCTCTTGCAAGCCATTCCTTGAGGTGGGACCAGGCTGGGCCTCCCAGGGTAGCTCTGAAACAGCCTCTCCTTGAGCTAGGTAAGAAGACAGGACCCAGCTGTTGGGTGTGTACAGGAGGATAATGCCTTGGAGGGAGAAACGTGGGACCATACTACCACATGCTACCTTATTGTACCTGCCAGATACAACTGCTTTTTAAAATATCTAAGGTCCCTCTAACTTGTACACTTTTTTCAGTGGGGGGAGGTTACCAGGGATCAAACTCAGGACCTTGTACTTGCCAGGCAGGCACTCACATCACTGAGCTGTATTCCCGGCCCTGTACAGACTTTTTAAAAATAGAATTTCCATGATGTCTGCAATGCACAGCTCAGCACCATCTTAGCATGTCAGGCATTCTGAATGTATGCTGTTTCAACAGTTAACCATGACATCATCATCAGAGACAATGCAGCCTGCTTCTGGAGGCTCACGGGCTCACCGCATGCTTATGGGGGCAGGAAGCTTTCTTTGTCCCTGCACAACACCTTTGCCCAGCGGTGCTCTGGTGGCCTGAGGGTGCCCGGGGGAGTGGACTGCAGCCCTGGCAGCTCTGCAGAGAAGGAATAGCTTCCCTGGGCTGGGCACAAAGCAGCTCAAGGAACAACCACTCAGCAACTCAGGATCTTGAGCCGGGAGCCACACTGCAGTGTGGAAATGAAAGAGAGCCAGGCGGTGTGCCTTCCTGCTTGTGTGAACAGGAACCTCCACTGCGGCATCATCTAACGACGCACAGCTGCAGAGTGTCCGCTCCAACCCGAAGGCAGACGCCGGAGCTCGTTAGCGCCCACGAGAAGAAGACAGCACGCTTCGGGGCCTGGTGGCTTCAAATGAAGCACAGCCTTCAGCTTTGCTACCTTATCTTGATGACAGATACAACCGTGCTATGCAATTCAAACTAAAATCCTGTATAAGGGGATTAAGAATTTCTACATCAATTTAGGCAAGTTTCATCAACAGTATACAGTATACTCCTAAAAACAGAAGTATGCTAAATTTAGGCAGCAAAGACCAAAGAAAGTTCAACTTAAGACTAGTTTCAATATTAGGGTTTTATCATCTACAAAGCATTTTGTTTACCTGTCCTTTACTTTTTACAAAGAGAAACTCATTGATTTTCTCCAAATTGAGTAACTTCTGCCCTATTTATTTACTGGAGCCTATAAAAGGCCAGAGCCTGTAGCTGGTTCTCAAAATACAAAGATGAGTAAGACAGGCTATTGAAAAATGGAAAGATTAAAATGAAGTATGATAAATTCTATGAATGAAGATGTTTAAGAATGTCTATATTCCCAGAAATGCATTAAGGTAAAGACAGGAAGACAGTATTTTGGAAAACTTAAAATCAACTTCTGAGGAGGTATGTGTTTCCTGTAGGAAAGAGCAGCAAGTGGGCAGAACAGAGCAGTGCCACAGGCACCAAGGAGAAGAGGCACTTTGAGAAAATGCAACCATTTGTAAGCCTAGGGGGGTGAGGGTGAGGTGACAATAGGCAAAGGGCAATGGAGGAGGCCAGCAGGACCACGAGAGGGTTGTAATGGCAGGTATGACAGGCGACCCACCGGAGTGCATCTCCATTTGCATTGTATTAGCCTTCCAGCAGAAAGCTGGTCTTTTATGTGAAGGCTTTTGGCAACAACTTAGGTTAAGAAAAAAAATCCTGGTGCAAAATAAGGCTCTCCAGGCAGTGACAAGGACAAAGATTAAAAATGGGAAACTCAATAGACACGGAGGACTGCAGGAGACTGAGGAACCTGGAGGTTCCAGGGTGTGGGGCTGGAGGGGGAGAGCGCAGAAGAGGCTGCTCCAATCCTAGGCACGCCTGGGGAGCAGAGCAGGGGGAAAGCCCAGCACCAAGTTGGTCAACCTGGAGGAGAACAAAAGGGGATAGGCGGGGCTGCGGCGGAGGCTACCTCAGTGTGAATCCGGGCAGCTCCTGTTCAGGGCACAGGCTCACAAATGCAGAAAGCGAACCACAGACCAAGGGAAAGCGGGACGATTAAAGAGCTTCTCATACACTCATGATGAGAGGGGTTCCTCAGGTAGATGATCGCCTAAGACTACTGCAAGGAATCAGAATGCAAAAGAAACAAGGACAAAGAGCTGATAACATACCAAAAAAACAAGTAATTTTGGGGGGAAGAAACTATTCACCAGCTTTGTATTTTTACAATGAAATACTCAAGCCAGGCTACTTGCAAAGAAAAAGTTCACTTAGCTCACATTCTGGAGGTTCAAGTACAAGAGCAGGCAGCCGGGCTGCTGTGAGCTTCTAGCGTGGCACTTTACGGCAGGAGTACACAGGAAGAAAGCGCTCATGCATGACTTGAGCCAGGAAGCACAAAGACAAAGGCAGGCAGGGTCTCAACTCCCCTCCACGAGCTCACCCCCAGCTACCTAAGGACCTACTGCTACCCCAGCACCCCGGGCTCCACTCTGGAGACCAAGCTTTTGTGTATGGTCCTTTGGTGGCACACTCAACCAAACCGTAACAACTAGGAAACAGTATGAAGTAGAAAACAGTACCTAAACTAAGGATTGAATATTCACTGGCTTTAAAAATATGTAAGTCTGGACCTACTTTGGACCTAACTAGAGCAATCTCAGGAAAACACTCAAATTCCAGGATTGAAGGGTCCTGATTTCAAGTCAGGCAATTATGATCCAGGTAGAGAGTTTTGGTTTTCCAATGGCTCAATACAATTAAACATCAAGCATTTAAATAAAAAGCTAGTGATAACTTCATTTAAAAAAAGGAAACTCCTTTATGCCGATATGCTCCCAGTTTAGCCCAAGTCTCTAAAAAGGCCTGACTTTCAGTAGATTTAGACCAAGCTTTATTCCTGCTCCCATGTTAAGTATGAACAACCCAATGTGTCACGTGCAGTGTGCTATCACACGCCATTTCTATTCCAGCCCTATCCTTAACCTTTAGATAAACCTGAGGTCAAAGAAGGGTCACACCGTGTCACCTGTTTCTGCTGAAGCAGTGTTAATTCTGTTCAGGACCACGACTCCACGACACAGTTCTGTATACTGTGGTCAGAAGCTGCACCAGTTAGGGTGGAGCTGCAACTTGCTTAGCGTGGGCTGCCCCAGGCACTGGTGACGCGCACTTCTGGGCGTCTCTGGGCACAGACACAGGGCCTTGGCCACCCACGTCTGGCCCTGGCCCGGCTGCCGTGGCACTCCTCCCCCGCTTGGAGCCCCGTCTCCCCCGTGAGCTGAGGTGGTGCTCCTGCCCCTCGGCGCCCACCAACCAAGGGCGGAGCTGGGAGTTACACTAAATGTGTCCTCTAAGGTATGGGGGTCGCGCACGTGTTCTGAGACAGAAAAGCTGCCGAATACGAAAAGCACGCTTGAGGAGCACAGAACTCTTGTCTTTAAACAGAATTAACCCTTCAGATGGCCAATGGCCTGTTGTTTCCCACCTGTATGTTCTCTAACAATATACACAGAAAACTATCCAGCCAAAGGATTTTTGCTGAAAACTAAAAAAATAATCATTTCTTATACAACAAAATTCTTCACCTTGGTAATAACATAGTAATGGCCTAGTCTACCAATTAAACAAATGTCCCCAATGAGCTTTGGGCCCGAGATGGTACATGCCATGAAGAGCACTGTGCTTGTGTAAGCAGTTAATGAACATGAACATCTACGGTGGGCTGCATCTATGGTGGGCTGCATCTGCGGAGGGCTGAATCTGCGGAGGGCTGCGTCTGCGGTGGGCTGCGTCTACGGTTGGCTGCGTCTGCGGTGGGCTGCGTCTACTGTGGGCTGCGTCTGCAGTGGGCTACATCTGCAGTGGGCTGCGTCTACGGTTGGCTGCATCTAAGGTGGGCTGCATCTGCAGTGGGCTGCGTCTGCAGTGGGCTGCGTCTGCAGTGGGCTGCGTCTGCGGTGGGCTGCATCTACGGTGGGCTGCCTCTGCGGTGGGCTGCCTCTGCGGTGGGCTGCATCTACGGTGGGCTGCATCTATGGTGCGCTGTGTCTATGGTTGGCTGCATCTAAGGTGGGCTGCATCTACGGTGGGCTGCGTCTACGATGGGCTGTGCTGAGCCAGGCAAGGTGAACACAGCGAGCAGGCCTGTGCGGTACCCACACAGGAGACTTCAGACAGCCACTTACTTATGCTTACAGGCAGCAGTTTCTCTATGGTTAAACACAACTTTCTGGGGAGAAAAATGAATGGACAGAAACAACTGCGAGGAAAGATTCAATGTGTGGCAGATCTGTAGCTTTTGTTTGGACTTTTTTTTTTTTTTTTTTTTTTGTCTTTTTCAGACAGGGTCTCCCCATGCAGTTCAGGCTGCCCTTGAGGTGACTTTGTGGCCCAGGATGGTCTCTGCACTTGCAAGATCCTCCTGCCTCAGCCTCCAGAGGGTTGGGATTACAGGCGTGCGCCGCCATGCCCGGCTTTGTTTGGACTACTGATAAGCCCCCTGAAAGGCCTGCATCACACATTTTTACTGGGGATATTTATCCAGTGGCACAGAGGAGGGCTAGAACATAGGAGAACAAAAAGGCCAGCGCATGCCCCGGACAGAGGGCTCACTGCCGCATCTCAGGCGAGGCCTTTTGTTCCCAGACTATAAAGGGAATGCTTAAACTTTTCAGTTACATTCTACCACATCTCAGGGAGAGTCATCAACCTGGGGATTCACGAAGGACTTTGGGAACATTCCTACTGAGTGTCATGGGTCCACTCTATGTCCTCCTTGTCCTGAAATCACAGCACCTTCTCTTTATCCCTTGAAGAATAAAAGACATGTTACTAAAAATTGGAGATAAGCGAGGAAACTGCACTCCGCCCTTCACAAAATAAGACTGTCACGCGTTTCAGAATGAAGACGACCCAAATGGTCCTCAGATCCTGAAAACACAGGGCTGAGACTTCACAACAGTCGTCTCTAGTCCTCTCACCTTACAACGCAGAATCCTACTGTACTCAAAGACGCTCTGGAAGTAAGCTGCCTGGGGGCAGTGGGTTGTGGCCACCTAAGCCCTGCCAACGCTCACTCTCTGCCATCACACTTCTACAGCCGATGCATGGGTTACTCCACGCACCCGGGATGAGGGTCCCTGGAATATCTTGTCTCCAGTGGAATGCTGATGAAGGGTGGATACAAGCACGCCACCAATAGGAACCACTTCTGGTACCCAAGAAGTTCACGTGGGGGGTGTGGGGGGTGCGTCATGTGTTCCCTACCCCTGCAATTTGCCTGCATTCTAAGATGACAATTAGCTACAAAAATTATTTTCACTTCTGGAGGTGAGTGTGTTGAACTTCTGTTAAAAAAGCTTTAGCTTCTGTTGCAGAAATTAAAATGGAATCAAAATATACTCTATTATGTTGAATACTGTATAAAGAAGATGATTCAATCAGTTGCACTTGTGAAAGTCTCCAGAATGTTCTGCAAAAGAAGAAAATAGCGCTGACAGGGAGAATGGAAGTTCTTCCTTAGGCGATGGCTTCCTAGGTTCACCTTTCAACGTGGGCCAGGTGATGAACCACAGTGAACACACCCCTGAAAGCCAAGTTTGGAGTGTGCAGAATGAAGAATTATCCAGAGCTCTCTTGGGTACTTTTCTTCCTCAAGAATAATGCAAGCAAGAGGCATCTGGATGGGAACAGGGCTACTTTACTTTAGGTGAAGAATATTTTACTATAATAAAAGCAAAGCTCTATAAACACATCTCCAGGATGAAGAATTTTACAAAGATAACTTTGTGTGCTTTTATACATTCTATGTGGCATCCTAGTGTACTGAAATGGTTAAGTACCACATTAATGGAACAGCTCGATAGCTAGTCTAAGATAAAAAAAAAAAAAATCCTCCCCACAAAACCCCCCAAAACATCATAGAATGGCTTCTCAGCTTCCAGCTCCCCACATGGATCACTAACGAGTCACACATCTAGGGACACTGTCCTTGACATCTGTTCTCGCAGGCTCAGGCCTGGCTTCCACAGGGACTCTCCTGCACCTTTCACAGTTCCCAGAACACATGCTTCTCAGTCCTCCCCAGCTCGGCAGGTTTACAAACACACCATGCAAGATGTAACCAAGACAAGCAGAAGCGGTGGGAGGAAGGCAGTGCACAGAGGGCCGGCTGCTCCCAGCGGGTGGCTATCACACTCATCAGACTGCTTCTTTGTTGAAATATATAACTTAAAGTAACGAAACCCACAGAGCAAAATAAATGATAATCAATTGTTGTTCACATTTTGAAAGTACTTAATCAAGCACAGTTTTTGAACTGGATCAGTTGCATCTTACCACTAATTCCCAGACAGAAGTGCTGAGAACACACAGGTGAAGTCAGCCAGTTACCTCTTGTGAAGGAACCTAGAATGACTTTAAACTAAACCACCGACCTTGGTTCCTTCCTTTCTGGGATCCCTTACTCCCTCTTCCTTTTGCATATCTAATTTAAGCTTGGATGTGTTAACCTGTCTTATACTACACCTTTCCCCCATTATTTTCTCCTACTTTCAAAGCAGTGAAAAATATTTGTGCAGTCCTAGTTTTTCTTTCTCAGTATTTCTCTTTTCTTTCTTTTTTTTTTTTTTGTATTGTAGGGAAGGATCTACAGGGTGTTCAGAATCTCATTACTAGATGGGACTTGTAGTAATCCACCTGTTTATAGCCTCCCAAGAGCTCAGATTACAGGCACGCACCACCATGCCCAATCTAGAATTTCTTATTATGACAGAAATACAGATACCCAACAGAAAATCTGCATTCTGTTGTTCTTATTATATTACTAGGAAGACTGGTAAAGACAATACAGTCACTGTCACTTTGAAGAGTTAGCTAAATCATTAGTCATATGGCTGGTTAGGGCGAAGCGATACCTTCCATTAATAATCCCACAGAAATGAAAGAACAAAGCACAAATGAATCCCACTGCCCAGGACTGCTGCTGGATGCCTGTGCTTACCCTTACGGCTTTGATATGCGACCACACTCACTCTTGCCTTGCATTCTGGCTTCACTCTTGACTTCTAGTATACACTAGAAGGCCTAAAGCTAGCATTTATAGGTCTGGGGTTCTTTAAATTTGGGGCACTTAGAGCAAACCACCCTGGCAGAACTCTTACCGTCTTTCCAGTGGGCGCCCATCACTGGAGATGCTTCGCGGAATGTTGGCGGCTCTCTCTGGAGGAGGCACCTTCCCATCTCCTTTCCCAGCATTCAACCTTGAGGTCATGGGGCTCTGAACTTGGGCTGGAACTGGAGGTGCATGAGGCCCTTTGTTGGCATTTCGCTGCCATTTGTTGTTGTTTCGGAAGGGAAATTTGAATTCATATGAAGCGCCTTCATTCATTTTGTACTCCATCACTGGCATGCGGTAGGTTTCGGAGCAACTCCTATCAGGGGCAAGGCACAGGCGGAAAAGCAATACTTTTTTCTTGTGGAGAAAACCACACTGAGTTTCATTAACACAACAGTTCCAAAATCACATCCTTTGTTTCTAACCCTTGGGCTCTGTATTATCCTTTCAAAATGCAGAATTTGTGAAGCTCTAACACTAGTCTTTTTTCCTTTTACTCAATCCCAATCACTGGGACTAAAATACACATCAACAAGATGATGGCTACCCCAAAAGGTGGCAGAGACTTAGGAGACGGGCAGACAGAGGGACAGCTGGGTAAAGGAGCAGACACTCTGAGCACGTGGCCCTGAAGTAAACAAGTCACTTCTGTACTTCCTTCCCCATATTGTAGCTGGGGACCTGAGAGTGTAGAATTCAATTTGTTGGGATTGCAATAGTCCAGAAATAAGTTGGGTGAAATTTTAAAATCTAAACTGAGAGTAAAATTTAGTTTAGGAGGCGGGAAAACTGAATTATACAAATGATAGAGTCATTAAAAATCTTGGGAAAAAGCATGATGTGAAGCCAAGACTTTTTTTTCCAAAACAAGAGATTTCTCATAGTGGGGTGGTAGCCTCATAGGGACCACCTCTCACAGGTAGCAGCCTGTGTAAACTTGCTAGCAGCCATGTGTATCTTGTCACGTTCGCCTCAGTTGGTGGCATCATCTAAAATACCAACTCTCAGGAAACTGAGAGTTCACTTTCCATCTTTAAACCCAAACATCTGGGAGAGGTACTATCTGTTAAAACTTGACTGACAGACAAATTCTACTCCCACTAAAACATCAACTCAACTGGTGATATACATCTCATCACGAAGTGAAAAGCTCTTCCTAGAGGAATTTCAAGGGCTAGAAAACACAGGGAGAGACTTGGAAAGCTGTGAACAGAGCATTTACTAAACTGCCCTTCATGTAGTGTTTCAGATAATGGAGGTCTGAGGCATTGCCACCCACGGCAAGTGCAACAAGAGTTAGATGGGTATGCCAGAAATGTGCTACTAAAATTTCTAGTTAGCCACATTAGAAAGTACAGCAAAACTGGAGAAAATAACTTAATACATTTTATTTAACTCAATATATCAAAAATGTGGGGGCTGGGGAGGTAACTCAGTAGAATAAGCGCTTGCTTGGCGAGCACAAGGGCCTGAGTTCAATCACTGGTTCCACAAAAAAAAAAGTATATATATAAAATGTTATTTACTGTAACAATATTGAAAAAGTAAGCTATTTTATGTTCTTCTAAATCTGAATTACATTCACACTGAGCTAACCTTTAGCCACTCACTACTGATGGTCAAGGGTATCTAGCACCAGCTTCCGGGTCTCCTACCTCTGCAACACGCCAGGACAAAGTAGGCAGTACACTGAGGAACAATGATTAACAGCTGGCTTTTAATGCCATACATTCAATGTTCAAGAAAGAAGTTTCACTGTCATTTGAAGTAAAATTTACTAATAAAGAATCCTAAGTACTAATTTTTTTAAAAAAGTACCTGCTGATATGCATAATTTGTTATGGGACAGGCAGTTTAGCCACACTGCACCAACTCTATGAAGTGGACACTATTCCTGTCTCCACTGTGCAGATGAGAAAATGGAGCCCTGGCCAGATTACCTTGCCCCAGTTGACACAGCCAGGAGGTGGCAGAACCAAGTTTTAAATCCATGAAATGTGTCTACTGGCAGGTTGATCTGAGTCACTAAGAACAACACTTTAGCTCTCTAGACATCCTTCACCTATAGCAATTATCACAAAGCACTCAGGACTAGCCTGCGACAGAACATTCAACAACTTGTATAAACCCACCTGAAGACATGTGGTCAGTAAGAATTATAATTTCAGTGCAAAAAGTGACCAGCGGTGACCCTTGGAAACCAGAAAATGAGAAGCTACTCCTTCTCCTTATGCTCGCTCCCAGTCCTGTCACCTCACTTCCTGCTTCTCACTACTCCTGCAGGCTCTACGGATTCTGCAGACGTGGTCAAGCAGCACACACAGCGACCAGCATATCTCAGTGTGGAATCTCAGGGTGAGCTGGGCCTCCAGATGCCAGTAAGGCTGGTGCAGAAAGCCATGCAACTTATTTCAACCCCAAGTTCTTCATCTGACAAATGGGTTTTAAGTCAGATGAATTTTTTT